>JAPZDV010000679.1:0-10052 GCA_029814665.1 Acanthurus lineatus | reverse complement strand
CCAGGAAATTCAACTTCTGATGGATCACAAACTCCATCAGCTACTGAAAATCCACCAGGAAATTCAACTTCTGATGGATCACAAACTCCATCAGCTACTGAAAATCCACCAGGAAATTCCACTTCACAAACTTCAACAAATCCAGATGAAGGTTTAACAACAACCTCACCTAGTCCTCCAGGTAATTCAACCTGTGTCACAAGGCTGAAATTTCCTGTGTGTTTGTGAATTTTATGGTTTTCAGGTACTTACATAATGCTTAACATCTAAATTGTGTTGTGTTTGTTTTTTCCCTTTTATTTTAAAGGCCCCTGTGAGGCAAATGAGTGTGGCCAGGGGAGCACCTGTCAGCCTCGTTTCAATCAGAGCTACGTGTGCTTGTGCTTGGCTGGTGATTTATACAGTAGTGATAGCAAAAGTTGTGTGAAAGGTAAGAACCTATATTTTTCTCGCCCGCCACCACACTGTTAGTTGGTACAGCAAAAAAAAAGTAGTTTGGAACTGCAGAAGTTGATTTTGGAAAAAGACTGGGACCTGGGTCTAATTCCCAGGTTGTCAGATATGGTTGGTGACTGAAACCAAATCATCTGTATTTAACCATCTTGAAATGAAACCTAACAGTGAGCTGGATCAGATTGGTTGTTTTATTCAGGTGAAGAAATTTTTGCAAAGACAATAAGGAAAAATAATGAACACCAGTAAGAGAGTAATGTCAGAGAGTTATATAAAACACTGGTTTTAATACCAGTAGTATTAGGTCATTCAAAAATGCAACATACAACAGTTATCTTTCAATATTTTTGGCAATAGTTGCATTTGCACAGAGATTAAATATCAAGCTGGGGCCACAGTGGCTTAGCATAAATACTAGTAAAAGTGGGAAAAAAGTTTAAAAAAAGGAACTAGTTGGGGTTTGGGGATTTTAGAATGAATGGTTTCCCCTGTTTCTAGCTAACTGTTCAGCAGCTTTTGTGCTATATTTATTAACATGATATGAGGACCTATCTTGTCATTCAACAAACAAGACAGTGACCCAGTGAAATTTCTCACTTTGTTGAGCTGTTCTTTCAAATAAATGGATATGACTTATGTGTATTTTAAGTTGATATTTTTGTCTTTTAGCCAAAGTTTTCCCTGGACAACTAAACATGCCTGGATTACAGTACCAAGCAAAGATGAATGACACTTCATCAGCAGAATTTCTTAATGGCTCTGAGAAGATTATTGCCTCGGTGGGTAATCAGTTCTGTCCTTGATGTGTAAGGCAGGTTACTGCATGAGATTCTTTCCCTCATCTAAATTGAACATGAATGAACCAAATATTCAATCAATTATCAATTATTTGCACACAGTTTTAGTTTCTTTGGATTAACAGCTCACTGTGGCTACTGCAGAATATCAGATGGCAAAGCAAAGACTATAGACCAGCTTAATCATGTAGAAATTTAGAAGTTATAATTAGTCTTCCTTTTTGTCAGCTTAAGATGCAACAGTTGTGTATCAAACATGATTCCCATGGTTATGCTCTATCTTGCTGTTACTGCAGAATATCTATCAAAGCAAAATACCACCAAGAGAAAAATTCAATTATTGACTGTGAATTCCCACTCAGATGATGGTCTAAACAAAACTGGTATTTTCTCTTCAAAACACAGCTGAAAGATGTTTTCAACGGCTCTGTTGGTTACCTTGGATCTACAGTGCTGAAACTGGAAGAGTAAGTAGCAGAGTAACAATAGTGTTCACCATCTATCTGTCTCTCTGAACCATACTTTCTACAGTACACTTACTGCATAAAATACATAACAATTACAGAATATCATCACAAGATGTGATTTTTCTCAATATAGGAACAAACAAGAAAGCAGATTTTGGTCGAGGGCAGAGAGTGGGGTCATTGCAACTGTGGATATCACCTTTGATCCAACAGCTGACACAACAACAGAGGAAGTTCAGCAGAAAATAGAGGATGCCACTTGTGCTGACTGTCCACTAGCAGGGGCAACTTTCACTAGTAAGTTATCAACTATATACATGTAATTTCTATATATTGTGGGTTTTTGGTTCAGTGATCAATTTATTTACAATGAGAAAGAAATGAAAGAAAGTAGTTTGATTAGTCGTTCAGCAGAAAATACAGAATGCCAATTGTATGGATTGTCCACTAGCAGGGGCAAATTTTACAAGTTTTCAACTTAAATTTATGATTTCTATATATTTTGGTGGTGGAATGTACTTCAGATGAAACCTTGAACTCAGAAGACATATGTTTGAAAATCAGCTCTGGTTTTACACAGTCAGTGGTTTATTAACACCTTTTTTTAGTATTATAATGAGTAACTGCCTGTACAATTACCAATCGATACTCACTCCATTCATTTTCCATCATTGCATAATGATCGCCATACAGAAAATATATGATTACTCTGCGAATGAATAGTAATGTATTACTGAAAATTATTTTTTGTAAGTCAGCCATTTCTTAGAACTGATTTGAGTTACCTGTACTCAGACAATTTTTCTTGTCCCTTATTTAAAGGAGAAGACCTGTGCAAGACAGATGATAGGTATCCCTGTGAGGAGATAACTACAACATGCTCAACAGCAGATGGCTCTTATGAATGTTCCTGTAATGATGGCTACATAAAGACAAACTTCAGTGACAGAATGTGCATTGGTGAGAGCACTGTGTGTGTGCGTGCGTGCGTGCGTGCGTGCGTGCGTGTGTGTGTGTGTGTGTGTGTGAGATAATCATATTCTAAACAACAAGATATATTAACTTTTTCTACTTTTGCAGGTTGTCCCAGTGGCCAAAAATTTGAAGATTCTCAATGTGTCAAGTAAGTGCATAAATTTCGTAGTGTATTCTAAAAAATATAAAGATTAGTTTCCATCTGATTCAATTTCAACAACATTTCTCGCATAACAGAGTGAAAAAGGAAGAACTGAAAGCTTCTGTAAATATGGCCTGTGTTTGCAGACAGCTTTGGTATGAATAAAATGATAAATGAATAATTATTATTGTCTTTCAGCTGTCCATTTGGTTACTCTGGTTTCAACTGCAATGAAAGTGAGTACACAGTGTGTGTTTGACAGTGAATGCAAAAGAAACAACAGAATTATGAAATGTCAATCTTTTGTGAAAAAGAAATTTAAAAAATCACTATTTGAAAATAGTGACATAAATTGTTGACAACATGCATAGAGGAAATCACAAATGCTACTTTATTGGTGAGGCGTACAAAGGGAAATTATAGATTCACACAAATGTCATCATCTCCTCAAATGCTGTAACATCACCTCAGCAAGTCATGTTCATACACAGCTGCTGGCAAACACAATGTCTATTCCAGGAAGAATCTTTTTTTGTTATATAAAAACCAACTATAATCTTTGACCAAAATATTTGTACTGCAGGTAAACAAATGGCAATATACTTAAGCTTTTATTTACAGTAGGTCTTGTTTTGCATATATTTATGTTATATTTCAGCTTTAAAAAAATACATCATTGTAAAAGCTTAGCCTTGTTATTTCAATCCTTATAATTCTGTTTTGTTAGAATGGCAGCTGATACTGGTTATCGTTGGCTCTGTACTTGGAGGACTGCTGCTCATCACACTCATCCTTCTGCCTGTAGTGGCAAGCATGTGAGTTTCTCATCTGTTCATTCATCCACTTCAAACCATTCATTTTTAGTCCTTTCACGTCTCTGTCCTTTTTCTCTCTCACTCATTAAAGATGTGAAATTGAAAAAAATCTAACTACAGAAATAATAAATAATTCTAATCCAATTACAGATACAGCAACATGTAATGTATTTATGTTTTATCTCAGATCCTCAAAGAGGGGCTCCAAGAAGAGCAAAAAAGCAGACATTGGAAATCCTGTTTTCAGCCAGTCTGCAGCTGAGGCACTATTGGTGAAAAGGGGCTTAGCCAATAGCAACATAGCCGCAGTTGATGGGTCTAATATTGCCTCTCACAATGGAATATTGCCCAAGATTCCAAGGGCCACAACCCCAAGGGACAGGGCCAACCTGGAGATGACTCCAAGGAACAGCCGACAGAACCTGAACCCTGTGGGGAGGAACTCAGTGAGTATGCCTCTGTGTGTGTTTGATGTAGTGAGGGTAAATTAATGCTGGAAATAAAATGAATGAAAATACTCATCAGACCAAGAGAGGTGAAAATCTGGTTCTACATACTTTGTTTGCAGTTCTCTAATGAACAAAGTCTCTTCTCATTGTAGCAGATGTATAGAGATGAGGATGACACTGCCCCATATGCTCAGACTCTGGACGGACCCTACAACAGCCCTTATGCCCAGAGACGACCTCAGATCAACCCATATGCTTCGGTACAAGGCCAGTCCAACCCCAGCTACATGCATGATGATGAAAGAAGGTTCAACCACTGAGGATCCACAGCAGTTTATTCTACAGTGACATTAAACCAGATTATTAACTTGAAATGTATTTGTTGAGGGTTTGTGTGAAAGACCGTAGATATTTTTTACATCAGAATAAATTTACATGATTCCATTATGGTATAAACTGCATAAATAGAAGACCTAGTAATTATTACTGTAGGGTAGTTTTGTCCTTTGATCACATGCACCCACATAATATGATTTATTTTCTGACAAATTGCATAGCTCTTGTTCCTTGAATAATCTTCGTAAAGTTTAGGATATGAGATACACTGTTGGTCTTTGTAAAGAGTTTATTTTACTGTTAATGGATTAAAATATTACTCATAATAATTGCACTGAACCATAAACTGATAGGACTCTAATCTGTTAAGACAAAATAAGGATGTTTGGTATTACTGTCTTGAGTCGCTTGTCTAAGAATTTTAAAGTAGCTTATTAATTTTTTATATAAATGTTACAGTTTTAAGATGAGGTACAATGGTGTTTAAGGCATCTTTAAGTGAACAAGATGAGTTTCTGTTGTCCTCATTAATCATTACAGTTATTCGTACAAATTAGAGTATGTTGGTTCATCCAAATATTTGACTTTAATCTATGTAAAATATACTCCATGAAATATGGCATACAACATTAAAATTGTTTTATTTTCTCTTTTATTTATCTGAGAGCATTTTTTGTGTTTATTTTAGTAAAGAATATGAAATATAAATATTAGGAATATTCTACAATTGATTATATTCTATTAGTTTTACTTTGATAATAATAATAATAGAAACTAATGATAATAATGATAATTATAGTTACAATTGGTAGTAGCTCGAGTTGCAGTTTTTGTATCAGTAGTATATCAATTTTTACCTCTGTCAAGTCAAATACTATGCCCTACACCTTTTTGCATAGGTGGTTGCTAAGGTCAGTTTGGTCTGCACAACACAAGTGTCTCTTCAATATCACCACTTGAGGGCGCTGAACACACACACAAAAGATGTGCTTTGGTGGGTAACCTTGTGTATATTAGATATATCCTCTTTTTTTTTTTTTTTTTTAGTAGGTTGTCCTGCCCATGCTTCTGATTTAACCTCCTACCTCCTAACCTCCATGCACTTGTTAACCTTTTTCCAACTGGTAATCAGGATAATAGGGTAAACATATTACCCCAGCTATTAAACCTGATAATGTAAAATTTTTCACAGAATTTTTTTTTTAAAACAACCTCTTTAATCAGTTAAGGAGGGAAAAGTTGATTATCCTTGATTTTGAAAATGAACTTTTTTTATGTAACAATGAAATTTATGGCAAATATGCTTTTAACAAAGTGGATACCACTTTTCTGATTATGTTGAGTTTAAAAAATAAGAAGTTTCAATAGAAATCTATAATCTTTTGTTCCATTAAGGCCCAATCCCCTATCCACATTCAAATAAAGTATTGTGTCTTTCTCAAATTTCTCTAATCTTTATCCTGTTCTTTTTATTCTTGCACTCACAACCATGACTCATGTTTAACATTAAAAAAAAAATCCCAATAGCAGCAAATGCCAAAATGGCTTTGATGAAAAACCTGTTCAGTGATAATTAATGTTTAAAAAAAACAAGAGAGCCAAAACAGGGCCCAATTTATTGAACAGAGGTAGATCTATTCATCAATTTAACCCATTGCTTTTTTGGGTGCAGTTAACCAACATCCTTGAAAAACAAGGCTTAAACTTCTTTACATTTTGCAATCACATACCTGTTCTTATCTCTAGACCATTTAAGTATTTTTTTCCGTTGACACCCATTATGATACCAAATAAATGTTGAACTGTTTAAATGAAGAGCACATTGCGTAACATCTCATGAAGTCTTCCAAAGGTCAAATAATTCTTTGTCCCACCCTGTTTATTGGCCATCTAGTTCCCATTAGTAGCACAAGTAGTCACTTATCAGAGCAATAAATGTAGACTGTTGTGTGACTGCATTGACACCATGGACACAGCTTCTTCTCTTGCAGTGTTTCAATGAAATGAAAGTTAATTCATGGTTCAATCTTGACTGGTGGAACTGCCCTAGTTTAATAAAATGCCTTCCAAGAAATGTAATCTTTGTCCTAGTCTGTAATTTATGCAAGAGATCAGTAACCTTAAACTAAGATGTTAATAAGAAATTTTGCTATCACTGTAGAAAGAAATTGAACTTTGTCATAAGTGATGATCTAGAGGGTTGCATGCATATTACAGCAAGTGAACTCTATAAGATCAAACAGTTCTCTTTTGAATGTTTACTTCAAGTTTTCGCAATTAACTCGACATCACTTTCACTATATTTTAATCTTTACATTTAATTTTACAATACTGACTTTTTAAAAATTTTCTCATGCAGCACAATATATTGAAAACATGTCTGGTAAAACCTCTCATGAGCTGCTGCCACAGCCAATAAGCCATCACAGGCTGACTTAAAAAACTACTGGGGCTGAGACTTTTAGAAGGGTTTTAAGGGTTTCAGAGACCGGTGATAGCTAAATGGTTACAGGCCACATGGTTGCAACAGATTTTGACCATGTTTCACATTTGGTCAGATATTAACTTGGTGCCACTAATCTTCGGTGCCCACATTGACGCTGTGCTGAGTGTAGAGATCATCTGTGCTGCCTGGTCAAAATCTGTGTGAAGCATCCATATGTAAGAATATGTAGCTTCTTTGAAACAACATCCATATTTAAAGTTTTGCAGACAAAAGCTCAATGGTCTTTCTGCTAATAAGCTTCAAGTGACTGTTGTTAAACCAAAGTGACAAAGATCTCTTTCAGTCCTAAATACTCTCTGTAAAAATAGTGTGTAAGTCAGTATTTTCCAAATGTAGGACTAGGACTCACAATGGGTCGTGGACCTGTTACTGTGGGTCCCCAACTGGAGAAGAGCTGGTGCAGTAAAATAAGAAGTTGTCATTAATCTATCTCTCCTCTGCTCCTCTCTGTGTGTGGACTGTGCTCCTCTCAATAGAGAAGAGGGGAGATAACTGTGACCAATTGACATACTAATCCTAAAGTCTGATTATTTTAACATGGTGTGAAGGGTGTCATCAAACATGAACTTTTATTTAATGTTTGGTAACTCTCAGAGATTAATGTCTAACGTAAGTTCACTGAACCATTTTGCTTGCATTTCACACTTTCAGGGGGACAGATATTAAAGTTAAGATCGTTTAAGTCACAAAATGGGAATTGTTTCGCAATAAAAAAATCATTATATTTACCACAGAATTTCATCCCTGTGTTCTGCTGGACTGATAGTTCTGAGATCGGTGACACATTTACCGAACTCTTATCAAAAATGAAATGACAGCTATATCCATTAAGACTAAACAGATAACAGCACAGAGACATAGAAAAACTGTCTGTAATATTTTTTTTCTGGGTGGGAAATGAACTTTAGCACACAGTGCTGCATTTAGAGGAGTGGCAAGAGGGAGTTTAAAAGTGCTAGTGGAGAATACCCATTACTCATATGTGCTGAATCTTTGTTCAGAAGTTCTTTTCCAATGGCTAAAGGTTTTGAACTTCTCTCTGTCCTTCTACTGGTAGCCTGTCTTGGTAAGTCATATTATTATTTTTTAATTGTAAACGCAAAATCTTAAACAGATTTAAAAAATCAGTTTTAGTTGTTGGTTATTGATGGTGGAAAAAAGCCAAGGTGATCTAAAGTTTAATTAATATTTATAATAAGGATAAATGTTTATGTTTTTTTTATGCAAATGCAATAAATTTATATGGTTTTTCACTTAAGTTTTTACCAAGTGATTTGATTTAAATAAGTCCCTTTCCAACACAAAGATATTTTTATCCCAGCTGAAATTAAGATACGTTTTTATGTAACATTCAACATTGAAATACATTCCTGTTGCATTGTGTGACTTATTAAACCTTGATCCAATGATATCCTTGTTATGTTGAGTAAGAAATGAAAAGCCACCAGTATGTAAGACAAACTTTTCTTCTCTTTGTCACCATCATCTCCCCCTTATTCACAAAAATTTTTAATCAATGTATTTTTCAGCTGAAAATCAAGAAGGAAAAGAGGCAACTCTCTCTCTCTCTCTCTATATATATATATAGTGCACATATATCTAGAGTGCATATTGTCCAATGAACAAAGCCTGTCTCAACATAAAGAAAGCTTATACTTGATGACATCGCACTCAGATTTGTGCTGCTGTCTTTGGCTGTCAAAAAATAGATAAACAGAAGATGCAAAACAGCAGAATAATTTTATAGTCTACAAACCTGCCTTTTACAAAGAAAAAAAACTAAAAAAAAAAACTATGTAATATGTAATATGTACATATTACATTTCCATATGCTGTAATATGTAACTATGTAACATATTAATTGGTAAATGTAATTTAATCACATATTGTTTCTTAGTACCTGTAACTGACTGAAACTACATTTATTTTTGTGTATATAGTCACTTCCCTACACTGCTCCTTTAAAAGCCTCTGCTTTATATCCAATTTTGCACAAAAAAGGAGATACAAGGCCAACAACTGTGCATTGAATTTCACTCTGCAGTTTAGCTTGATTTTTCTTCGTTAAAGCATTTTACATCCTTATTATAAGTGGAATAAAAATTGCACTGAAATCTTTGGTTCAGATAATTTGATTTAACTATTGCACCAGGCTCCTAAAACATTGGTTATATAATAATCTCAATGCTCAGCCTTTCAGACAGGGAACACCTAAACTTTTTATTGGTTAACTGTGCAAAACAAGGGTCACACCTAGTTGATCATCTTGTTCACCACCCAGTTCTCCACCTAGTTAACCACCTAAAAGCAGTAATTCTCCTGATGAGGATTACTCATACATATGAAGTTGTTGTTTCTGCATATCATGTTTTACTGATATCCTGACTAACATGTCCTTTTTGTTAATCATTCATTTAAGATCAGGCTATACCTTTATTAACGAGCTGGTGGAATTAAAAAGCAAATCTTGCTTTATTTTCTTACATCTATTTAGTAATTCTCTTTTTTCTTACATTTATTTATTTATTTGGTTAATTAAGGCAACCAGAAATTAATCATTTACTTATGCTGTTGCATTGCACCATTTTATCCACAGTACGCCCAGGTGTTGCAGCACACGAATCACAGCCTTCACTACATAAGGTCATAGCAACACCAAATCTAAAAGAAAATGGTAATTCCACCTGTATCTAATGTATGAAATTTCCTTTGTTATCATGTTTTCATTGTTTTCAAGTACTCTCACCACCTGTAAGCATACACTGAATCAAAGCTTAGTGCAAGTGTGCTTGGCTGGTGATTTGTATAATGTTCGTGCATTAGTGATGTATTGTGTGTGTTTTATATGTGTGTGATAAA
Organism: Acanthurus lineatus; assembly: GCA_029814665.1. Taxonomy (NCBI): domain Eukaryota; kingdom Metazoa; phylum Chordata; class Actinopteri; order Acanthuriformes; family Acanthuridae; genus Acanthurus; species Acanthurus lineatus. The sequence continues at coordinate 253 of JAPZDV010000679.1, read as the reverse complement.
AACATATTTCAAACCACAAACTATATCTATAACTATATCCTTTTAAATGAATAATTCTAGACTTGTGCTTGGCTCTTGATTTGTACTTAAACATGTGTGTGTGTTTGTTTGTGTTTATTACTGTATTTTCCGCACTATAGGGCGCACTGTATTATAAGGCGCACTGTCAATGAATTGTCTATTTTTGAACTTTTTTCATATATAAGCCGCACCGGAATATAAGGCGCATTAAGCGAAACAAAACAGATAAGTC
>JAPZDV010000678.1:2500-10064 GCA_029814665.1 Acanthurus lineatus | reverse complement strand
ACTACAAACACACAAACACACACTACAAACACACACACTAAAAACACACACAAACACACACACTAAAAAAACACAACAAACACACTACAAACAGGCCAAAAAAGAAAAATCCAGACAACACAAACAAAAAAATGAAGAACCTCTTCATAAGGCAAACACAGGGACACACACACACACACACACACACACACACACACACACACACACACACAGGAACACACAGAGGAACAGACAAATAGAAACAAATACAGGAACACACACACACCTTTTCATTTATGAAATTATAAACTGATGTTTGACTTTTACAGGAGCTGAGTCAGCACATAGAAACACCAAGAAACACACACACACAGACACATACACACACACACACACACACACACACACACACACACACACACAGCTGTTTCTGTTTCCAGTTAAAACTTTACTGACTCACATCAAAGACAGACAGACTGCAGACATGTGGTTTGCTGTGTGTTTCTGTTTCTGCGTGCATCTGTGTGTGTGTGTGTGTGTGTGTGTGTGTGTGTGTGTGTGCGTGGTTCTGTCTGTGTGTGTTGTATTTCTGCTAGCTTTGTCCAGACCAACTTAAATTTTAAACCATCTTTGTGAGGACATCTTGGCCGCCTCTCTCAACTTTGAAAGACTGTTTGAAGGTTCAAACGAGGTTTTTAGGTTTGACTCTGACACAGATCCCAACTCCGTTTGTACGTATGACAGAAAGACAGACATTCTGACTGACAGACAGGCAGATAGAAAGACAGACAGGCAGATAAGATGCATACAGCTGAGGACTGTCTAGAGGTGTGAGCAGTGTTTTAGGGTTAGCTTAAGAGGCTGGGGGTGTCCATGAGGGTCCTCACAACCATAGAAAAAAATGTGTGTGTATGTCTGTGTGTTTACGTGTGTCACTAGCAGGAAGCTGTTTCATACTTACACACACACTCACACAAAAACACACACAGAAACACAAGATGACTCAAACATTGAGATAACAGAGTAAACAGCAGCAGCCAACGTGGACTCGGCCGTCTCTCCTCACACTCTTCAGTGTCTGACCTCGTTGTTACGGAACTACAGATCCCACAAAGCTCTGGGATAATCTCCTCAAAGTTTTGGGACTACAGATCCCAGAGTGCTTTGGAGGGCAGAAAGTTTTACGCTGCCTCGGGGTCACTGAGTTATTTAGATAAAAGCTGACAAGGATGCAGGAAGTCAGAGAGACAGTCGCAGACAAACTGCTGGACGCCATCTTTAAATCTGATATGAAACATTCATCGCTTTTCCAAAACAAAGTTCTCAGGTAGAAACTGTCTGTCTGTCTGTCTGTCTGTCTGTCTGTCTGACTGACTGCCTGTCTGTCTTACCTTAAGCAGCTGGACACATGGAGTCATTCTTACCTCACCAGCCCGAGGTGACTGAGAGCTTTCTGCCACGACGTACCTGCAGACAGGTCATCAATACACAGAGAGACAGACAGGTTGTCAATATAAAGAGAGACAGACGGACCATCAACATTAATACGGACAGGTAACACATTATAGAGACAGACAAGCTGAAAGACAAGGTGGCCAGACAAACTGACAGGTGCGTGGGTAGACTGGTAGACAGACAGGTGGACAGACAGACAGGCGAATCTTACAGTTGGACACAGGCTGCAGTGTTGCCATGGTCAGCTGGAAGACGGACTGCAGCAACAGGAAGAAGACACTGGAGACACACACCGCCATCACACAGCGACATGTGTTACCTTGGAAACAAACACGAGAAACAGCCGCAGAGACAGGAAGTGATGTCAGAGGGGCAACAATAAACAGAGCTGTTGGTGATTCACCTGCCGTGATCACAATGAAGGAAGAGGAAATACAAAACTCTTATTTTGGTGGGTGTCCTTTACGTCCTGTAAGTCAGTAAGATATTACAGAGGAAAAGAAACTCATGTAACTAACTACTGTAGGTAAGTAATGTAACTGGTCAAAGGTCAAAGGAAGGTCAAAGGAAGTGATGTCATGTTGGGATTCATTACATTTCCTGTTAGAACAGGGACCCCCCACCCCCCGTCCTCAGGAAGATCGTTCAGGAAATAACTCACATCCTGTCATCACCTGGGTCCTGCTCTGTGTGTGTGTGTGTGTGTGTGTGTAATGTGCCTCAGGCAGCAACACACACACACACACACACGTTTACACTCTTCTGTGTCAGTCGGTCTCCAGCAGGTATGACATCATCACTAAATTATAAGTTATTATGATGATGTCATCACTCAGACATGTTTGTATCTTCTGTTTTGACTCTTTTTGCTGCGGCGAGACGGCATCGCTTCATCCGAACAAACAGGAAGTGAGCTTTATTAGTGTGTGTTCTTCCTCACATTATTTCACATGAATGTGATTGATGGACCAACGCAAGCGGCTGTTCAGAGGTCAGCGCGGAAACAACTGCGTTTCCTCTAAATGAAGGTGAAAAAACATCCCATCATGTTTATTGAAAAGCTTCGAGTTGTTTGCTGAACAGAAAGCAGGTCAGTCGGACACGAGGAGCTCTGACCCGTCTGAAGGCAGAGAGATCAGGGCAGCCAATCCCGTGTTCACACCCGTCTATCTGGCTCATTTATTTATGTATTTATTAGGGCTGTTGATTTAAATTTTTAATCGCGATTAATCGCATTGGTGTCCTGAGTTAACTCGCCATTAATCACAAATTAATTGCAAATTTTTTACCCCGCCCTTTTATGTTTACAATAAATACAAATTACTTTTGTTTTGACCAGAGAACCATCGGGCAAAACTTCAAAGCTAAACTTTCCGTTTAAAAGTCCCTTTTCTGTCTCCATTTCTGCTTTGTAACCGTTTGCAAAGTTATTTTAGCGCCACTTCCTGAAACTACGGGAGCTGGCGAGGCTCAGACCGAGCGTGCGTTAATCGCGCGTTAAAAAAATTAGAGCCGTTAAAAGGAGTTTAAGTTAACGCGTTATTAACGCGTTAACTTCGACGGCCCTAATATTTTTTTTTCTTTCAATAGAAGTGTCTGATGATCAATATTGATCAGTACTGATCAGTATTGATCAGTATTGGTACCTGAGGTGGAGGAGACGGAGGGTTCGGGCAGCATCGGCAGCAGCAGCAGCAAGACGATGTAGACCAGAGAGAATCCATTGTACCGCAAAACACAAGCTGGGAACAAATCAATCAATCAATCAATCAGTCAGTCAATCAATGAACAGATCAGCTGATCAGACTGTCGATGCAGCACAAAGATCAAATCATCCCCCGATAAATAGAGCTGATGTACAACTTTAATCTCTCAATCATTAAAATCCCTTTTTATCTGAAGTGATGCGACTCAGAAAATCAAATCAGTGAATCATTCAGAGAGAAACACACACACACACACACTCTCTCACACACACACTCTCACACACACAACCACACACACTCTCTCACACACACACACACACTCTCACACACACACACACACACACACACTCTCTCTCACACACACACACACACACACACAGGAGAGTGAGTCAGAGCAAAGTCATTTCAAATGGCGACCTCTAAAAAACAGAAAGCAGACGGTGAAAACAGCTTTTACTCGAAGGGACGGCCCATAAATCTTCCTGCAGGGAGACGAGACACAAACAGGACGAAAGTTCAGTTTCATTACGAAGCAAAAAATCAAGTTACACTTGTTTTTTTTCACATACGATTTCCAAAAGCTCTCTGTTGTGTTTTTTAACTGTATTAGAGACTTTTTGCCCCCCCTCCCCCAATTTTATTATGAAATCTGACAAATAAACGTGTTGAAATATAACTGGATGCACTTTCTTTCTTTGAAAGAGTTGGATGATAAAAATGAAGCTATTTCAAAAGAAATGCCCAACAAGAGTAATTTAATAATCATGAAGTTTTCTCGACTTCAAACCTGTAAAAAATCTGTAAAAAATCTGTAAAAAATCTGTAAAAGCCAGTTTTTTTGTTTCTCTGTGTTACGGCGGCAACGTAGGATGTGAAGGTACCAACCAACTGGCATGTTAACGAAGCAGCAAGTTAGCATGTCAACGAAGCAGCAAGGTAGCATGTTATTTAGCCCTTTTTTGTGTTGTTGTATATATCACACATCCTTGTTTCTCTTCCTGTTGTAGAATCAATAAAGTACAATCTAATCTAATCTCATCTAATCTCATCTAATCTCATCTAATCTCATCTAATCTAATCCAAATTTATCTAAACTAGCAAACAGCGTCCACAGGTTCTGCTGTGATTCAGTTTCGAGTTCAGACTGAAATGTTTTGACTCAACTGGAGATTCATAAACAGTCTGAAGTTGAACACCCTTCTCTACTGTGTGTGTGTGTGTTGGGTGGGGGTGGCAGAAAGACCCCCCACCCCCCCAACACACACACACTCACAGATTGGTTCCAGTTTCTCAGGTAACAATATCTGGCTCTCTGTGTGTTTGTGTGTGTGGTTAGATGTGTCAACACACACACACACACACACACACACACACACACACACACACACACCCTCCTCTCTCTGGAATGTGAAGCAGTTTAAAGGGAAATTCCACCCAAAAACTAAATTTAAGGCTCCACACTGATCTGTCATGGGAGGTTCAGGAACCTCCTGGAAGCTTCGCACGGCTCTTAGTCTCCATCAGCGGCGACGTCGCTGCTCGCAGAGTTCGTCGCATCAACGCACAATGCTAACAGTGGCGGTAGTCTGCGCGATGAGCCGAACTTCAACAGCCGCTTCACTGGGTCTTCAAACCTCCAACCTTCTAGAAACTCTGATTTCAGTCTTCTTCTTCTTCTTTTAAGTGTAAACAAATGACTAAAGATGATGAAGATGATGAAGATGAGGCTGTCTGTCCGCGGTGCTGAGTTTTGCACCACAGAGGTGGACAGAGCTAACTCAGCTCGCTCTAAGTGAACCACCTCATGCAAACATGAGCTGTGGTGAATGAAGATGAAGAGAAGAACACGGCTGCATGTCTGCTATCATCACGCCACACGGTCACATGGTCACATGGTCACATGTTCACATGGTCACATGGTCACAGCTCAGTTTTTACTGGAACCTGCTGCGTGATGGACGTCGTGACTTTTAGCAGCTCGGCATCAACGCTGCTGAAAACTGACTGAAGAGTCACATAAAATCTGTTTGAGTCGCTGAAGGAAATCGTGTCTGATGGAAGCACAGACATGAAAGTGTCTCAGACGTGAAACACAAAGATCACATCCACGTGATGAGGGCCGTTCCCACCATCGCGAAACAGAAACAGATCGGTGGGACTCTGGTTTCTGAGTTCAGATGAAAACAACCAACTAGAGGCTGACTGAACACAAACACGTCTGAAAGACTGAGACATGAGACGGGTACAGAAGGTTCAAGCTCACCTTCACCCAGCCAGGTGAAGACCAGCAGCTCTGGTCTTAGACGAGAACAGAAGTACGTCAGAGACTTCAGTTTGATCCGAACGGATACAAAAACATTGTAGCTAAGTTGAGTTGTGTAAAATCAAACGTGTTCAGACCAAAAGTGATTAAATTCATTAAATCGAGTTGAAATTTCAGCTGCGATCTGGAACGAAACGTCATCGTGTGACTTGAAACAGCGACTTCAGGTGTTAAAGGTGATTTAAAGACACAACGTGAAGAGTAGATCCATACGAAGCAACGCGTTGGTTTCAAACTCGATTCAGACCAACAGGCCTGAAAACACAGGTCACATGACCCTCACCTGAAAACACAGGTCACATGACCCTCACCTGAAAACACAGGTCACATGACCCTCACCTGGAAACACAGGTCACATGACCCTCACCTGAAAACACAGGTCACATGACCCTCACCTGAAATCACAGGTCACATGACCCTCACCTGGTAACACAGGTCACATGACCCTCACATCCACTGAGCTCTGAACAGGAAGCAGAAGTGATCAGACGTTTCTGTGTTTGGACCGACATCACAATCACATCACATTGATCAAAACAGACGAGTCACACGGTCAGGAAGTGACGGGTGACTTTCAAAATAAAACTGACTCAGCAGCTTTTCTGAAAAATAAAGAGTGATTGAGGTAGAACAATTTTAACCACCTAAAAACCAAATGTAGTCGTGTGGATGCAACATACCTGTGCAGGTAAATCACTCCCTTTTTTGTATTTTATCTTCCTGCTGTGACACTTGAACTGTTGCATCTGTGTTTCCTGTGTTTTTCCTGCTGCCTTTGTGTGTGTGTGTGTGTGTGTGTGTGTGTGTGTGTGTGTGTCTGTCGTGGCCTCGCCTCTCCTCTGCTCCCAGTTTCCTGATTGCTGTTTACCCAACACATCTGCAACCCATCAGCCTTCGGCCGGGATCCTCGACCGGGTTCCTCAGCCGGGTTCCTCAGCCGGGATCCTCGACCGGGTTCCTCAGCCGGGTTCCTCAGCCGGGTTCCTCGGCCGGGATCCTCGGCCGGGTTCCTCGGCCGGGTTCCTCGGCCGGGTTCCTCGGCCGGGTTCCTCAGCCGGGGTCCTCGGCCGGGATCCTTGACCGGGTTCCTCAGCCGGGTTCCTCAGCCGGGTTCCTCAGCCGCTCGTCTGCAGCTCTTTGTTTCGTACCTGCTCTCTGACTCACTGCAGCTCCGGTTTGTGATTCCTCGTGTGGTTTGTTGTGTTTGTGTGTGCTTCAGCTTCACTTCCTGTCTGTGATCTTCACTCGGCGTCTCCTCACCGTCTCCAGCTCAGCTTTTTAAACATTCGTCTTCATGGACAGACGGAACAGAACTGCGTTGGAGCTGTTCTGGTCCTGCGTTTGGGTCCAAGGTTGGTTGAACATTTCATAAACTGCTCTCAGTGGATCAATAAACTCGACCAGATTTTCAAATCGTGGCTGTGAGATTCTGTGTTTAACTTCTTCTCACTTTTGTTTTGAGGCATCAGACAGAATTTTTGTTCCTTTTGTTTCCTGATGTTTGACTTTGTTTTCGTTCTGTTTTTGAAAAGTTGATTTTTCTCCTGAAACTTCAAAGAACTTCATGAGTCTATTTGCAAAAGTGCTGTTTTTGCTCATTTGTTTCTAAATTCAAATCCATCTCATCAGAAACGTTTAAATGAAAACAAACAGGAGCAAAAAAACTGAGTACAGACCAAAAGTAACTGAGTACACGACACTGAAGTATGACAGTGTGCTTCAATATTCATACTTCATTTATCTGACAGCTACAGTACATTTTTTAAAAAATGCATATAGAAAAATGAACAAAAATTTAATCAATCAATTAATTGATGAACTGATTCATTCATTCAAAACGCTGACGACACGTCGTTCAAGTTAAACCACCGCAATCTGTTTTTAACTCTCCAATGACAATGTGCTGTTTTTGGTTTGAGTGAGAATAAAATCATATTTGAAGATCCACAGACTCCCACAGACCCCCCCCCCCGTCAGTGCTTCTGCAGCGAGGCAGCTGTCGAGTTTTTAGTATTTTCCTCAAACAGCTTCAGAAGAAAAGGTGAAAAGTGAACCGGATCCTACCTGCAGTCAAAGTGAGGGGCAGCAGAACCCTGAAGAC
>JAPZDV010000677.1:0-10071 GCA_029814665.1 Acanthurus lineatus | reverse complement strand
GGCGTTTTTCAAGATTGTTGCGGCCTAAAATGCCTGAATTCGCTGCAGCTTTTCTAAAAAATTGCGATGTAAGTTGCGATGTTTTAAGCGTATTTGTTGCGATGAAATTGCGGGAGAGAGTGAAAATTGCTAAAAAGTTGCATTTTTTTCTTTGTTTTGTATAATTCATTAAAAATCAACGTTTTGCGGTAGAAAAGTGTTTGTCAATCAATGATTTTCGTTTGTGTTCCACCACAATATTGCACGGGGTGCAAAACAGTTTACCTCTGCTTTCGTGAAGAACATCCGGGAATTGTAGTCAGAGCAAGAACAATCCAATAACAATAAAATATAAATGGGCTGCACTCTTGATCAGATTTTCTGCCCACTGATTTTGTTCCCAGTGGTGAGAAAAAAGCAAACTGTCACAAACAGCAAGTGGCACTGTAACTGCAGAGCTTCATTCAGTGGCATTACTAACGCAAGTTATGATCAGCAAGTTTGCTTATGAGACATATTCCTTCAGTTCACTTTGTATCGCTTGTTGACTGATAAGTGCATGCTACTTTCAATGGAGCTGATTGGCGCTTTTCAGTCGGTTTTAAGCTGAAACTCTGAAAATAATCTAGTCCAGAGCAGTTTAGGTTTGCATCATAAGTTACCAAGGTGATCTTGCCAGGTTAAAAGAGAGCCGCCTCCGTAACAAAGAAAACTCTTGCTTTGGATACAACATACCTTGATAACCCACTAATCTCACTTTGTAGTACACCCCTCAGATTGCTCAGGTTAACATATCAAAGGCTTGTTTTGAATTTAAACAATCATTGCTTAAACCTGACAACTGTGCAGGTTGAGACTGTGTATGTGAGGACTTGCTGTGCAAACGCACTTTCATAAAACTTTAAAAACTTTTTAGCAACCATAGCAAGCATGAACTTTTTAGAAATTGTCAATTCATTATAAATCCACAAATGTTGCTTATTTGTAAGTATTGATCATATATGTTGTCTGTGTTGTTCTTAACGTTTTGCTAAGTTAAAAGTAAAACTAACCTGCTAGATACAATAGTTGTTAGCTTAGTAACATAAACATTAGCCTGCCAGTCTGACACAGGCGGCAACCTCCGGCACTGAAAAATAAAGCCAATGCGGAAGTGCAATAAAGCTGCATTCTATCAAGAGGCCAGCAGGGGTCACCTCCCTGGTTTCAAAAAACTCCAGTCCCATTAACACTTGGTTTAAAATGCCAAACTTTACAGCATAAATAAACATATTTACAACGCGGTTCAAAAATCAGTTCTTGTTTAATTCTTGTCTAGCTAATTTTTCTCACCATGTTGACTGTATCGAACTTGAATATTCAGGTCATCTGTTCAGTTTCTATTAGGGTTTATGGTGATGCGTAAATAGAGGTGGGATCTGCTGTGAGTGACAGGCAGTGTGATCTGAATTGTCGTGAACTTTCTTAACAAGCAGCACAAGCAGAAATGACAGGATTTTAGATATGGATGTGCCCTTAATTGACACAAATGGAACGTCGTATTTGGTGCTATTATTTGACTTTAGAGAGGGAAAATTTGATGGACAACATCCTTGTTTCTCACATGGGTTGTAATGATAATGCCCAAAACCCCCTTCCAATTCAGCTTCCTTGGATAAAAAGAAAACCCAGCTTTTTAGCTATTTTTATTATATTGGCTCCATTTTGGTTTTGCTGTCATTAGATATACAATGTGAGTAACAGTTTTAAAAACATAATAAAAATTAACTGGAATTAAATTATGGATTTACAATCACCACTTTCACAGGTTTAGGTATTTTCCTAGTTTGACATTGAAGAAAAACTTTAAACTGGTTGACTGAATGTGCATCCAGGAGAAATGTATATTACATTTACAGCTTTAAAAGTATATTTTGGGCACATAGAGTCTGTGTGGTACGAGCGCTGAAGTGTTAGTCAAAAAGTCATTAGCAAATAGGAATGCACCCCTGAAAAAAACACCCATGAGGTTTGTGCAGCGCAAACAAGAGAGTTGCAGTGTAACCACAAAGACAGCAGAGAGAAACAAGGTGTGATCAGTGAGAAAGAAACAGAAGGAACTGTAAACAAAATAACATTATCAAAAAAGTGAAAGACCAGTAGTTTACAATATTAAATGAATATTTTCTTTGTGAATTATAATTCACTTTTGAGATGATTTTTTTTTTTTGTTCCAGTTATTTTTTTTTCTCTTAATTTCCTATTTTTGTTAGATGTCCGTAAAGTTTTGTTTCAATTCTTTTGGCACAAATCTATTTCCATAGGAAGAAGCTACAAGCTGGCATGGTGTGTGATGGGTGGCTTCTTGGTGGGTAATTTATTCCTTTGATTGTCCTTCTAGTAATCCCCTTGAGGCTTATTAAGCATTTGTGCCCCTGGATAACATCCTGTCTTCACAGCATCATTACTAGTCAGTGGTTCGGATTAGTGACTTGATGTTTTTGCACTGATTAAACTACAGATTCAGAACTTTCCAATGAGGCCCTGGTTGTCTCTATGTGTAATGTACTCATGTCAATAAACACAAGTTTGAAATGACTCGCTCAGCTTCATCTTTTCCCTGGCGGACTGCTGCTTTCATTTAAAAAAAATAGTGTGTGATCCATGCAAGTGGTGTGTAAAATTAACATATGAAAACTGTTAATCCATTTTGCACATAAAATAACTACATGTCAAGTCTAAAATTGTCAATTTTCAGTTGATCCCAAGTGACCCTGGCTGTTGACCCCTCTCACTAACCCCCAGACTGACCAAGAGCAGAAGCATAATGATCTCCATTCTTGCACTTGGTCAGTCATTGAGAGGACAATTGGCCTCCTGAAGAGACAGTGGCGCTGCCTGGACAGGACTGGGGGTGTGCTGCTCTACATACCTGAAAGGGTGTGCCGCATTGTAATGGTATGCAGCGTCCTCCACAATGTGGCACAACAGCACACCATACCACTGCCAGAGCAGCATATCCCCTCTGCTAGATGAACCAGACACTGGACCCATCAATGCAAATCCTCCCCGGAGGCCATTTGAGGCCCACACCATGATTTCAGCCATATAAAGAGGCAAGGACACAAATTCATTTTTGACTAAAACAGTTAATGTTTTACTGATGTCTGAAAGAAAGTTTGTCAGTCAGTCCAGGCAATCATTGATGCTGCATGGACTGACCGACAGACTTTCATGATATCCTCATGTGACTCCAGCACAGCATGGGTTGTCACCCATATGTGCTCCCACCCTCCCTGTGACAGCAGTGTCACCCACAACAGCAGCAACTCTGCTAAAATGGGGTGAATTCTTCCTCTCCTTTCCACCCGCCTGTTTCGGCCACACTTAGCAGCGGGCAGCAGTACTCCACTTCATCTCCAACTTGATATTTGACCACCTTTTCTTCAATTCTGAGGATGTGCGCTGCTCTGACCCAACAGCATTGGCTGCCTCACACACACTCTCCCACTCACTTGTCTTGCACTTTCTGATAAAGTTAAAGGACAGCAAAAAAAAATGCATTTACATGCCTCCACTTCACTTAGAAGAATCTCCAACGCACATTGTGAAAAATTCTTCTTCTTTCCAGTTTTATTTATCGCTTATGTTTTTGTTATCTGATTGTTGAGAGAGGAGAATCCTACATGCAGGGCCTATTTACATTAATTTGCATATTTACATAGGAGGAAGGAGTCTGGGAGTCCTACATGTACATCCAATTCCATGTTGACTTGGATGTACAGAGGAAATGTGCTTTGTTTTATGGGTATGCACAGTTTCATACATATGGACTTCTTTGTGCGTACAACGTTTTTTGGATTTAATCACATCCAGTGTTTTGGTAGAAAATCCACACAAGTCTTTGAACATAAAGCCCCAGATGTTTTTAGCTCAGACAGGACAAGAACTTTTTAATTTCAGAAGATCCTGATCTCCTTTCCACTTCACTGACCTCTAAACAGAACATGCTTGTGTTTGTGTGTCAGTTTTCTCTGTCTCAGGTGGATGTCTCTTTTTCAGTTGAGTGTCTCTGTGTCTCTGTCTCAGGTGTGTCTCTCTGTCTCAGGTGTGAGTTCTGTATCTCAGGCGTGTCTCTTTCTGTCTCAGATGTACCTCTGTCTCAGGTGTCTTACTATCTCAGGTGTGTCTCTATGTCTCAGGTGCGTGTCTGTCTCAGGTGTGTGTCTGTTTCTGTCTCAGGTATATCTTTCTGTCTCGTGTGTGAGTTCTGTGTCTCGGGTGTGTCTCTCTCTGTCTCATTCATATACTCTGTGTCTTAGGTGTGTGCTCTGTGTCTCAGGTGTGTCTCTGTGTCCCGGGTGTGACACTGTCTCAGGTGTGACACTCTGGCTCAGGTGCATCTTTGTCTCAGATGTGTGTGCCTAAGCTGTGTCTCTCACCTGTACTTGCTCACAGTTTCCTTGATATGATTCCTCTTCCTGGCTGTTGCCATCAAACGTCCTCCTTCTTTCCTCATCCTCCTCTTCATCCTCACTTGACAGCACAACTGGAGGAGAAGCAAAATAAATAAATCAATAATATTGAGCCTTAAGGTTAGTTCTCTTGACTGGATTGCCTGTCATGGCTTCAGTTTGGACTTCAGCTCAGACTCACTTGGTTCTGTCGAAGTCTGTGTGCCTCTTCTAAGTCGCAGCTGCAGGATGGCCGACCTGTTTGACTTCTTCTTCTTCTCCTCTCTGAACTCCATCCACCTCTGCCTCTGCTTCTCTCTTGGATCCTCCCTCAGACTGCTGCTGGTGGAGGAGAGCCACGTTGTCCTGTTGAGGCTCTGCCTCCTGTTGGGCATTGTCTTCCGTGATAGAGTTGGGTCTGCTGAAGGTTTGTTTCTGGTTTGGGGCAGCGACACAAAGTTGTCTTCTGACGTCCGATCTGCAGCAGTGACACACGAGTTTCCTCTGTCACACTGAAGAAAACAAATGTCAACACATTAAGGTTCTTTTTATTTCCGAACACGCAAAACAAAATCCAAAATAAAACAATTTTCACATTTTATTCTGTTAAACTTTTAAAATTTGACCTTTGACCTTTACCTTTCCCTCAGTAGCGCCCCCATCAGACTCAACTACGCTCCACCTTCTTTCTGTTGACCTTAAAGAACTCCCAGCATGCTTGTCACTTCGCAGCTCTGCCAGTGAATCCAGCGAGTTCACAGAGACATGTTTGGGGGACAGGAGCGAAGCTGGAGGTCGAAACACTCACAGGTTTCACTTTTCAAACAGATTATTACTCACCAACTCGTCAGTCCCGAAGACGACATGACAGTTGGAACATGAGTCTGTCACTGTCCAGCAAGGGGTGCTGTGACAGTGCTTAAACCCTTTTGTTTCAATCAAGTTGTAGCTCAGAGCTTACTCAACTTTATACTTTCATCTTACATTCCAACGCATTATAAGAACTTAGAGAATGCTTGTGCCTCAAAAAGAAGTAAGACAGAAAAAAAACAGAGAAAATCCATCAATGTGTATCTTTACAGTGTTTTAAGACCAACATGTTCTGATTGTTCTCTTTTTTCTTCATACACAAACTGTTTTTGAGAAGGAATAAAAACTTAAAAAAGCTTCCAACATTTATAATCTCATGCTGCAACTAATGAACAGGTTTAATTATTTTAACTGAATATTTTCCAGTTTGTCACAAGTTTGTAAAATAATTAATTGAATGAAGAGCTGATCATTGATTTTTGCAATTTTTTCTAAAAAAAGCTCTAAACTGCTGATCACAACTGAAACTGAATCAAATTTGAAACACAAACGATGCTGCAGTTTGAGGAATTTTTACCTCTGAGGTCACTTTTTTTTTTCTGTGGTGGAGACGGAGGCTGTGAGGTCAGGCCAGGCTGCAGCAGGCGGTCTGACGCTCTCTTAGGACGCCATCTGGGGGACAAAACACGGAACAGCGTTTTTTTTAGAAAAATCAGTCTCACTGCACAAATTTCCATTAAAAAACTCCAATGAAGACGTTTTTCACTGATCTAATGAGACATTTAAACACAGCAGATTTGACCCTTCATGCTGTTGTCACTGCTAAGGTCCAAGTGTTTAAACTTTTGCTTAACACTGACATTTGATTTCTAAATCAACACTGAACAGAATTAAGTTTAATTTTCTATATTTACACCATGTTTCCCCTTTTTCTTTCTCATTTCCAATGTCCTCATTTAATGTTTCCTCTGCATTCAGTTTGTTGTGTTTCATGTTTCTGTTCATACATAAAGTTGCAGCTTGTTTCACTTCAAACACAGTGAAGCTCTTTGTTCAGCTGTTTTCGTCATGAAGACGATCATCCATCCAGTAAGAATCAGACCATAGTTTCTCTTTTTCTTATTCATTTAGCACTGCTGAGGACCACCACTAAGATTACCTCCTTTTCTACGGTGCTCACGGTCCAGTTTGTTCAGCAGTCACTCAGCCACCTGCCCCATAACAGGCCGTTTTCAACATCGGTCTCCTTGTGTCAGAAGAAGAATAATCTTCTTACACAAGGAGACACTTGGAGTTTTGTTGTTTGGGTGAGAGAAGTTCATGGACTGAAATGATATGAGGACATTGTACAGTTTCTACACAAAGCTCTTTGTCTGTTTCACTTTCAGTCCACTCATCCATATCACTCTTTTCCTTAGTTTGTGGACTCACTTTATGTCTTTGTATGAAAGAATTAGGAGCAGCTCCTGACAGCAAACATGTGTTGAGTCATTTGAACGTACCTGTTTGACAAACAGGCAAAGTTTGACTCAGCTCTCTGACCGGGCTGTGATTGGCAGCTCCAGTCTCCTGCTGCTTCCTGATTAGCTGTTGATGCCTCGTTGTTGGGGCTGTTGAGTGCCAGCAAAGTTTTGACCACATCCCTGAAGAAAGGCTTACACGGTGTTCTAAGCAGACACAGAAGAAGAAGAAACACTTAATGTGACTTTAGCTGCTGCAATGAACCCAGCAGCCTACAGAGGGTGCTTTACAAACCTCTGTCTGTCTGAGGAGCTGAGTGTATTCCCAGCATGCATCCTGCCAGCGCCACATCTGCTGGAATGATCCTTATAACTCTGTTCGGACAGATCAGAGGGGAAGTCAATGTTATTAAACCACCTTAAGAACTGTTAACAGATCAATAATACCACCTTAAAATTTCCAAAAAAGGTCTGCCTTTGAAAAGTTTAACAGATGAGTAACACCACCTTAAGACCTGGAGCTGCACTCTGGAGGCGGGACAGGGGTGACTGCATGTGCAGGTAGGTGGAGTCAGAGCCTGCCGGCTGTTTTTTCTTGGGGATTTTGAACGGAGAGGACATGCTGATGAAAGAATAAACAGAAAAAAAGAGACAAAACTTCTTTCAAAAAACATAAAACTAGTGCAGCAATTCCACTTGTTAGCTGTCTGAAGTTCCGACCACATGGAACTGATGATTAACTGATGATGCTAGACCTTATTAAACATCACTGGTTACAAACTATCAAGTCTATCAAGTTTAGTAATAATCAAAGCAGCTTAAAAATATGCCTTTAAAAGCATTTAAGCACAAATAAAAGTGTAAGAAATCATCCAAATCTTTAGAAGAAGCATGTTTGATAAGCAACTTCGTACCTGCAAATAACTGAGCTTTGACATCCATCATTTGGCAAATTGTTTGTTTGCTTATTGATAAAGCAGAGCTCCATATCAGCAGTTAATGACTTAGGTCAGAAACATCATAAAAAACACCTCAATCTGTTTCTGTTCTGACAGGCAGCAGCCTCCAGTAAGTAAGCAGTTTCAGTGATTTGCTCCAACTTCTGTCTGAGCTAATGAATTAATACTGGCTATTTAACCAACCAGTAACTGAACTAAAGATGTATGAAACCACTGAACCTAAGAACTGACTGATGTGGATCGATGTTAAATAAATGGAGGTGAATCTACCGAACTGCGTTCAAAATTATCACGTTGTGAAGGCAGCGTAGCTCAGTTTCAGGAAACAGTAATATCAAAACTGTTGTCAGTTTTCTTTACTTGAAGTTTTGGCAGAAATACACCAGTCACTTCACTAAAACTGCGTGGAAAATTTCATGTCGTTACATTGTTTTTCTTTGTCGAATTTACCAGAAAACCATAATGATTCAGTAAAGACGCTAAAGGTTCTACTGGAATTTTTTTAAGTAGTACTATTTTCTAAAGCTGTAATTTTAACGAAGATCCAGGTGAAGTCCATTACTTCAGCTGTTAGCTCATATTTTCTCTTCACTTTAGCCTGAGACAGACTTCAGACTTAAATCGCCCTTCAATTCAAGGGTTGTATTTAAAAGCGTCTCGCTGTGCTGTGGACAACATTAGGATAAAGCTTCTCTGAAGCTTTAAATTTACTAACCTAGTGTCAGATGGTGGAGTCAGCTTAGCTGCTAACTCTCAGGCTAACCGGCTAGCCGATGAGCTACGTTAGCTGCTGACTAACTTCTCGTTGAAGAGGTATGTTGTAAAACTCTGCGGCCGGCTCATGTATCTGCTGTCTGTTCGGCTGATAAAAACAAAATATTAATTAAAAATGCATTTTCCTCAGCTGCTGGTCCGAGCAGAGGCTGCTTTCCTCCAAGTGTTCAGCTACAGAACACTGATATGACTATAGCTAATACGTAGCTAGCGTAACCTTACGTTGGTCTTACGCGAATACGTCATTAAAAAAGTAAGAAGTATGTCCACTACCGAAAATTTCTGACAGGACCTATATTTCATTTCTGAAAATATTGAGAGTTTTATTTTGCTTTGGAAAAATTTATGCTTGGTCTCCTTGAAAATGTTTCACAAAAGAAACACCTCTGGATACATCATTAATCTTGTTATTATAAGGGCCAAAGTCCAAATTCCATATTCATAAGTGTAAGTTTAATGGTAAAAAAAAAAAAAAGAATGTGTTTAACATGGAGCTCAAAGAATAAAATCAACCAATCCGAAACCAAAAGCAATTAAAACTGTAACTGTCGCAATGTGCTATTGCATATTATTACACCCTGTCTATCTCCTAACCTTACGCTTAATTATCAGACGGCAGAATGGCATGAGCTCAAGGACAGGAGAATTAAAAAAGATTTAGGAAAGACTGTTCTGAAAGAATCCGACCGCACTGTGACTAGGCAACTTAATCATGCACCGGTGGGTGTTATTGACGTAATTGTGCTGTGGTGAAACCTTTTTTTTTTTTTTTTTTACTGTTAATGGGTGAAACCAACGACAGTTGAGATATGCTCATATGTCCAGTAGAGCTGGTGAAACTGCAATTTTCCGAAGATTTATCACAAAAGGCTCATCTTATGGGCTGCTCCGCTCATGCATCCTGACCGTCTTGTACCTTGCAGACAATTAAAAAATGACAATAAAAAGAGGTCTGTTTTATTTATTCTGGAGGTGACTTTTTTTTTTAAAGGTTGAATCTTGTCCGTTCATTATTGCAAACATGAGAACCAATGACTGAATGAATGAATGAAAATAAATAGTGGATACAAGATATAAGACTGGCAATATGACAACGCTCAAGACACGGGAATAACTAGTGCACTCCGTTAACAGAGCAGTAATGACTATTCTCTGTTTTTCACTTCAGTAAGCTGAAAAGGACAGCAGCTTAATGCTTATGGTTCGACTATGAACTTAACATAAAATTAAGAGTTCAAAACATTCATCGGAATATTAGCAAGCTAAGGCATGTATAATTGCATGGTGCAATTTGAAAAGGATCGATGATGCGCCACAGAGAATTGTTGGACGGTATACTCTCCTTTCCAGTCCCTTCAGGATTTCGCGGGCGTTTTACAAGATTGTTGCGGCCTAAAATGCCTGAATTCGCGGCAGCTTTTCTAAAATATTGCGATCTAAGTTGCGATGTTTTAAGCGTATTTGTTGCGATGAAATTGCGGGAGACTGTGAAAGTTGCTAAAAAGTTGCATTTTTTTCCTTTGTATTGTATAATTCATTAAAAATCAACATCACGAATTAAACATCAGGGAATTGTTTTGCACGGTCTTAAGCAGTAATTTTTGTTGGTAAGTGAGAGACATTACTACCGTACGTCTGCATCTTCAAACCTTTTTT
>JAPZDV010000676.1:0-10087 GCA_029814665.1 Acanthurus lineatus | reverse complement strand
CGTACAGAGCTGCTGCTCCTCCAACCAAAAGTTCTAAAAAACCCTCTGGGTTCGTGTGGAAAGAGGGAAAAGTGTCCGGGGAGGTCTCCCTGATGGTTAGCAGGGCCTCTCTACTGAAAGTGAGTGGGTTAGAATGACCAAACACTAAGAAAATAAACAAAAACACGCAAATTCCAAGAGAGCGCTGTGCCGAGGCTGCCGTCTGCGGAGAGGTATTTTCACATTCCTTTACTAAAAAGAGAGTCTGTGCACTTCCCTAAAATCTTAAAGGGGCTACATAAGTTTTTAAGTTTACTGCTAGACATCACAGTTCTTGTAATTGTACTACTGTTGTACTACAGTAGTACAATTTAATACATTGTACTACACTGTATTACATTGTACTATGAAAGTACAGCAAAAAACAGAAAACAATAAACAACATGGACTGTAATTCAGTTAAACACCATACAATTAGAAAAACAAAATTTTCAAATTTTTCATGACTACATGACTGAATCCTCTTTGAAATTTGTTTCAGTTTGAGTTTAAAGTGATCAAAATCAGGATTTAATTTGAATTCTGTAGGTCAGGAATGGACAGAAAAAACTGTTTGTCTAAATGAGGATTTATGCAGGGGCACTGTACAATAGCCACTGGATGCTCCATGTGTTACCAAGCCTGAAACTCTGAGCGAAACCACAAGATCACAAGGCACCTAGAAAGCCTGATTATGTAGGGATTATTTTGGATCAGTGTAAGACTGGTAAATTAAATAAAATTATTAAAACTTAGCATATTTAATTTTTCGATAGCATGGCATTGATGTCATCTTATTGGCTTCCTGTCCAAAATATTAATTGTTCAATTAAATATCAGTAAAGATTTGACTGCTCCACATGCTGCTTGTGACCAAGAAGTTACGCAGTAAGTCAGTAAGGTAATGTAAGGTAAGGTAATAAGGCAATAATGTGAGGAGATCATTGCTTTTGTTTAACTGTTTGCAGCGTTAATGTATAATTGACTATTGGTTTTTCCATTACTGCAATAACGTCAGTATTACTTGTTTGTTATAGCCTAAATACGTATATTATTTCATCACTGTTACAATGTCAAGTGACAAAACCCAAAAACATTTTCATACTCACTTATCTCCATTTTTGCTATAGCAAGAATATGTTGACATACAATATGATACTTCGCTAGTTGTGAATTCTAGTGAGTATTCCTGGCCCTACTTTACAGTGCTTGTTGCTAATTTTGGATATGTCTGCATTTGTTGGCATCACTTATTTAGTTAGCACTATGTAACTTTTCAAAATCTTTCAAAAATACAATGAATGCCGTATATCTTAGTGATGGCATTTGGATGTAATTTCAACATAACCTACAACAATCTAGAAAGTGCTGCGAGGTTGGCAGCCTGTTGCAGCAGCTCCTGCTCACTACTGAGCTTTTCCTTCTTTTTAAGTTATTTCATTCACTTGTATTTTTCTTACTTTCGGGGTTTTTTGTTAATTAGTACCCGTGCACTATGGAAACTAAGGTTGCTGTGTTTTTGGTGGCCTTTCTCCTGCTTTTTGCACTGTTTTTGACCGTTTCTAGGGACCCCGCGTGCAGACATGGCTCTATTGTTTACAGTAGACATCAGGTCTCTCTCTTAAAGAGCAGCACTGCTGTAAAGACATTGAACTGTCAGCAGTTAGCATGAGGCCCCACTATCTGCCGAGTGATTTCACACATGCTATCCTCATAGCTGTGTATGTTCCCCCCTCTGCAAACACTGATGTAGCCTGTGATGTGCTTCACTCCGTTACTAGCAGGCTACAGAGACACCATCCACAGGGCCTGCCCAGTATGTGCCATGCCGCGCCAGAAACAATGAAACACTGAACTTATTTTATGCCAACACCAAGGAGGCATACATGAAGGCTCTCCTTAAGGAGAAGAAGAGAGCTTTTAGGTCAGGAAACAAGGAGGAGCTGAAGACTGTGCAGAGGAAGCTGAGGATTAAGATCAGGGAAGGGAAATGCTGCTAAAGGAGGAAGATGGAGGATCAGCTGCACCAGATCAACACCAGTGGAGTTTGGAGAGGCCTAAAAATCATCTCTGGCCATGGGGAACCCAACTCCCCGACTGCAACCGACTGCCATCTTCCCCGGAGTCTTTGCGCTTTCTCATCTCGCAGATACCCATGGACTGAGGTCGCGCCAGGATTGCTGATTTTAGCTGTGCCTTCTGCTGTGGCTCTGCTTGATGTTCAGAGCAATTGTTATTATTATTATTATTATTATTATTATTATTATTATTATTATTATTATTGGTAGCATTATTGTTATTGGTATTGTTACTAGTATTATTAATAGTATCATTATTAAAACACTCACATATTGCTTACATATAGTTTAACACTTAGATTTATCTTAGCTTTTGGCCCTGCTTTCTCTCCCCTTCCTATCTATCTCTTTCCCATCCTCCTCTTGCCCCCCCTTCTCTCTCTCGCTCAACCAAACCGGTGCCATCAGATCCCCACCTCTGAGTCTGGATCTGTCCAAGGTGTCTGCCTGTTAAAAGGAAGTTTTTCCTCGTCACTGTCACCAAGTGCTTGCTCATGTGGGAATTGCCTTTAATTGTTGGGTTCCTATAAACCTAAAATATAAATGTATTTATAGAGTGTGGTCTTGACATGCTCTATATGTAAAGTGTCTTGAGACAACTTTGTTTTGATTTGACACTATATAAATAAAATTGAATTGAATTGAATCGAAAATTGAATTGCCCTGGTTATTTGAAGTTGTGTGTTTGAGCCCTGAGTGATGTAAATTGAACATCTTAGACCTCTATCAAGGAAGTGGGCTGCCCTTGTATGTTAATGTTTCCCTCTTCCAACACCTGTTTTGAAAGATTGGCTTCTCAGCAAGGTCTGCAAAATCCTGATAAAAACCTTTTTATTTTAACCAGGTATGTTAGAGCAGAGAAAATATTTAATATGCTTGCACTATGGCTTTCAAAGTAAAATATTATTTGTACTAAAATTCTTTAGTGAAGCAGGCTTAAAGAGAACAGAAAACATTTTAATTCGGGCTCTCTCTGGTGAACTGATGAAATCATAAAAAATTAACAACAAAGGGTCTAAATCACAAATGACAATGCTGCAAAATACCTTCACAATTTAACACACTGCATGTCTGAAAAGGACTTTATTTGTAAATGAATGGTAGCAACATTTTTAGTATGCAAGCTGACCTGGGCCTCAGCACTGCTCACTGAGTGCTGATCAAGGGCGACCTCTCCCTCCGTCCTTAGTTCAGGTTCAGCAATGGGGGCTTTAGCTTCTTCTTCCTCATCCTCCTTTTCTCCTGCCTCACTCTCACATTGGGAGCGCCTTTTCAAGAAGGAGAAGAGACGAGAGAGGCCACGTCCTCCAGAGTTGCGGTTGCAAGGCTGCAGAAGCGCTTCCTCTGAAGAAGGAGGCCCAGCATTCTGGCCAGTTTCCTCCTGCTGCCTTGCCTTATTCTCTGTCTCGTCTGATGTCATGGCTACACTTAAGGAGATAGAGAACATAATCAAGTAACAGAAAAAAAAAACACCTTTTGTCTTATCTTGATCAGCTGAACCAACATGTAACATGTAATTTCAAGGGGGAAATTGCATCTATGACTGTCATAGTATGTCATTAATAGCATTTTTGTAACCCCTTAGCTTAGTGGTTGGGAATATTTAAACAGTAAAAAACACAGGACATTTTCAAACATTAGAGCATAAATTAATATCCATTGTAACAGCAAGCAGAAGGTAATTTATATTTTTAAAGATAACATCAGTTCATTGGAATGAAACATCAATAAAATAAGAGGATTTCTAAAAGACAGATTTGAAGATAATTGTAAAAATTAGAGCTGGGGACACTCCATGCCCCTCATATGTCACACACACTAAATCTGAAGTCTTCAAGCCCAAGCAGATGTATGGGTGCCAAATGTAAAAAATCATTTTAAATTTAATTAAAATTTTAAAATTAAGACAGTATTTCATGTCATGTATAGGTTAAATGTTATGCTATATGTTAAATCCAAATGTAAATATTAAATGTTAATCTTAGATTTTTAACATCAGGGGTCAACATTTACATTTAATATTTAGATGTCAGGTTTTATTTATATTCAACTTATATATTACATGCATTTCTGCCTTAAATTATGTGAAGAAAATTTGGCAGATGTGGAGAAAGGGAGCTAATTATTTGAAAATTTATTGGTGATAAAATTATAAATTGATTTTTACATTTTGCACCCCATTGATTTATAGATGATCACCAAACTTTGTTTATTTTCTCATACCACTTCTTCCACTATTTCTCTCTACAGGACAAAAGAAAACAGTTTTTATTCCATGACCTTTGTACTGTTAAGTTGAATTCCCTTATAACTTGTAAAGCTGCAAAAATAAATACAAGAAACTCAATGCTCTTAGATTGCAGATAGTAGATGTTTTTACTTGCACTTTTGGAACTCCCAACACACGAGTTAAAGGAACTTTTATTTAGTATGAATTTACTTCAGACAAAGATCAAACCTACAACTCACCAATTAAATGAAAAAAGCAATTTAGAATTAGTTAGAAAACCTCCACCACATCATCTTAAATACAGGCACCTGGCAATGGCTGTGTTCTTAAACTTATGCTCTTCCCAACTTTTTACAGGTGACAGCTTCCCTGTCTACATCTTTTACTCCATAATCAAATTTGTTGATGAAACCACGATAGCTAGCCTAATGGCAGATCATCATGACGGCCTACAGACCTGAGGTGGACCATCTGACAGAGCAGTACAAGTATAATGACCTGGCCACAAAAACAAGAGCAAGGGCAAAAGTGTCAGTGATGTGATTAGTAGCAGCAGAGTCAGACTCTGGTTTATATAAACTGCATGAGAGAATAATGAACATACAAGGATACAAGGATACAGGGATAGTTTATTGGTCATTATACAAGAAGTTGCATAATGGGATTAAAGTGTGGTTCTTACTTGATTGATTAATTGATTGTAGAAAAATAAAAATAAAAATTATTAAACATGGAGGAGTGCAGATGGTGTATTAAGTAGTCTCACAGCCTGAGGGAAGAAGCTGCTCTATAGTCTGGTGGTGTGGCAGTGGATACTTCTGTGTACTTCTGCATGATGGCAGCAGGGTGAACAGGCTGTGGCTGGGGTGGGTGTTGTCTTTTAGTATCCTTTTGGCTCTGCACAGGCATCTCACCTCCCTGATATCACTGATGCTTTGTAGATGGGTACCAATGATGTTTTTGGCAGTTTTAATCACTCTTTGCAGAGTCTTCCTGTCCTGGGCTGTGCACATCCCATGCCAGTTTGTGATGTTTCCAGTCAGAATGCTTTCAATTGTTCCTTTGTAGAAGTTGACAAGCACTTGGTGTGGGAATTTTGCTTCCTCAAGTTTCCTTAAGAAATACAGCCATTTCTGAGCTTTTTTAACCTGGGTAGAGATATGTGAAGTCCGTGACAGGTTCTCTGTTATGTTGATTCCCAGGAACTTAAAACTGCTCACTTGCTCCACCTCACTTCCACTGATGTAGACAAGATTGTGTGTCTTTGCCTCCTTTTTTCTAAAATCAACTATCAGCTTTTTGGTTTTGCTGACGTTGAGCAGTAAGATGTTTTCTGTGCACCATTCTACAAGATGGTTTATATGTTCAGACAGTAGCCACCATGTGCGGTTCCTCCTCAGCTTCCCCCGTGGCAGGTAGAGGAAGCCTGGACAGGCAGTCAGCTGTCACATTCTGTTTTCCAGGATGGTTAGTAAAATCATATATAAAGCAAAGCAGTCTCACTGACCATCTCACAATTCGCAGTCCTGCACGACCTGTTCCTTTGGATGTGAGCAGGGTTGTAAAGTGCTTGGTGGTTCATGCGAAGCACAAAGTGATGTCCCCACAAATAGGTTTTCCACCTCTCTACCGCCCAGACACATGCAAGCACTTCATGTTCAACAGTAGAATACTTCCTTTCAGCAGGAGAGAGTGTCCTGGATGCAAAAGCTACAACTCTCTCTGTGTTGTCTGTGTGAAGCTGGGTAAGTACACCCCCCAGTCCATAGTCAGAGGCATCAGTAGTCACATAAGTAGGTAAGTCAGGGTCGTACAGTGCTAGAGCTGGGCTCTCAGCTATCAGTCTCTTAATCTAAGCAAAGCTGGACTCAGCCTCTGCAGTCCATGTGGACTTCAGTTCTGTGGATTCCCTGAGTGTTGCACATAGCGGTCAGGATGCATTCCATCTTTGGATATGGTTTGGCCTAAGAAGCGCAGACAGGTCTGGTTAAACTTACACTTATGCATGTTCAGTGTAAGTCCCGCATTATTCAGGGCATGCAGCACCCTCTGTAGGTTAGCATCATGATCCTGCTGGGTTGCTCCATAACAGATCACATCATCCAAGTAGGCTTGTACACCTGGAAGGCCTGCCAGTATGGTCGTAGTCATTTTTTGAAAGGCTGAAGGCCAAATGAGACTCTGCAGAAATGAAAGAGTCCATCATGTGTGATAAATGCAGTTATAAAACGGCTATCTGGGTGTAACAGCATCTGGTGATAGGCTGAGGCTAAGTCAATGGTAGAGAAGACTGTAGCTCCTCGCAGTTCGGTGAACAGCTCTTCCATGTGTGGCAAGGGGTGACAGTCACTGACATCGATGTGTTTGGCTCCCTCAGGTCAACACACATTCGAGGCTTTCCTCCCTCCTTTCTCTGAGTTACAACAATAGGGGAGACCTATGGGGATGTGTCAATACATTCTATTATGCCTTTTTTCTGTAGATCCTTGAGCTCATCTGTCACAGCCCGACTCACAGAAAACTGAAGTCTCCTCAATTTCTGTTGAACTGGTACAGTGTCTGGTGTAAGTTGTATTTTGTTCACAAATCCTTTCGCACTCCCACACCTGAGCCACTAGAGCCGTCTGTGGTGGTGTGCTCGGTACAGTAGGTGCACCCTGATCAGGGGGAGCGTCTTTTGGGGCAGTACTGGTAATAACTTTGCTGCCCTCAATACACATGTGCAGTGCAACAAATAAATCTAGTCCAAGCAGAGCAGTGCCAGACTTCACCACTACACATGTGCCTGTCATTGAATGTCTATCATGGCTTACTATGGCAAGCATACACCCTTTAACAGGTATTGTCTCTTTTGAGTATGTGAGCAGAGTGACTGTTGGTCCAACAAGGTTACTTGTGGGAAAAAGGGCATGGTAAGTGCTCTCTGGAATAACAGATGAACCTATATCTACAATTAGCTCAACATCCTGCGAGTGTCCATTTGCATTCACTTGTACAGTACAGAGGATTTTATCCTGAACAGCATTAGAATCAGTCATGCAAAGCGCAGTCAGTTGGTTTATCACAACCTCACATACCTCCTTTTGGGCAGATCGACACACTTTAGAAAAATGTCCCACTTTTTGACAGGAGTTGCATGTCGCTTTAGGTGAAGGGCATGAAGGTTTATTGGCTAGGTGGTTGTAGGATCTGCATCGATAGCAGAAGCGACGATTCCCAGTCCTTTGGACTGCAGGAGGTGCAGTAGTAGAAGCAGGTTTCCCCTTTTCCCACTGATGATTCCTCCTCTGTTTGTGTATGACTCTCACCGATGCAGGAGCAGTAGTATTAGCACCGGAGAGGACATCGGAGTTTCGTAGTCCGGTCTCGATTTGTAAAGTCAGTGCAGCTGCTTTAGGCAGGGTCAGGTCAGCTTCTAGAAGAAGTCTGTCTCGTATGTGTGTGTTGGCAACACGCTCTATCAGTTGATAACGAAGCATTTGTTCCTCCATGTCGCCAAACTCACATGCTTCAAGCTCACATAGTGCAGCCAGAAACTGATTAATTGTCTCGCAGGTGCTCTCTGGCGAAACTTGTGACATTCAGCGATTACTTAACTTTGGGAACAAAGTGTCTTTTCAATCCATCAACTGCAGAATTGTATGTAGTACCTGTATCCAGTAACGTGTAAAACAGTCTTTGTCCCTCCGTGCGCGTGGAGAAAAACTGCATGCTTTCTTTCGTCAGGCCAGCTATCGCCATTAGTATCGATAATTAGTATGTAGTTCTCAAATATTTTCAGCCTAGTAGAAAAGGAAGTAGTCTGTTTTGAAAAGCGCAGGCAAAGGCACAAAAACGGCCATCCTCATCGCCAAAGTGATGCCCTGGGGGGCTCTGGTGTTGAGCACTAGAGTGGAGGAGGAGAGACTGCCGATCCGAACTGACTGGGGTCTGTTTGTGAGGAAGTCATCCATCCTTTATTCATATTTCATCTTGTCCTTTTTTACAACAAACTTCAGACTGTCCAGCTCTAGCCTAAGCACAGAACTGGTTGGATTGTTGGATGCTTCCAACAATAAAGGAGTCATAAGAAAACAGACACACCAAACTGACACCAAAGAACCAGCATTGACAAAGATCAACTGTTATTCCCCCTCATGTCACCTGTGTCTTGGCCAAAGAGTTGCACTTGAGCAAATCACAAAGATAAGGCCGATTGCCACTCATGTTTTGTGTAGGAGATAACTCTTCAGAACACAATGTAGCAGTAGTCTTTGGCAGTAGAAAACCAAAGAACTAGAAATTTGTATAAAGAAGTAGCTTTTGCTAACCATTTTTGCTCTCTTGCCAATGATTTCATGAGTCCTTAATAAAACTTGAACTGCTTCTGAACAAGACTGGATTGATAAATAGTTGCAAATTACTTCTGGCCTGTCAGACGTTTGGTTTTAGAAGACAAGGGGAAGGAGAAAATAAGGAGTAAGATACAATTATGAACCTGTCGAGGGATGGAATTCATTGAAACTTCCAGTTTTAAAAATCTGCTCTTATCTTTTCTTTCCAGGTTCATATGCTAAAGCAGGGGTGGGGAACCTTTTTCACATCAAGGGCCAAATCAATTTTCATAAAGTACTCCAAGGGCCTTACAATTTAGCGACATACATTCTAGAGTTCATACAACAGTAGGACTGATAGCATTGAGGATCATCATTTCTATGCATGTCAGACTCCCCTAATGCGATGGCTGGAACTGTTTATCTTTGGTGAGGCGTCTGATGTCAGCTGGCAGTGATGATGATGCTACTCGAAGCTGGTTTTCCAAGTTTGGGTCAGTCAGCCTTGAGCGGAGGCGAGTCTTTGCAAGAGTCAGTTTTGAAAAAAACTGTTCACAGCGGTACGTTGTCCCAAACAGAGATGCAAATTTCAGGGCATGTCTCCTCAGGATGGGAAAATCCTTAGCGCCAACGTACAGCTTGTAAAAGTCCAGCAGAGGGAGGTTGTTGTACTTAGCTTTGAGCTCGTTGTTGCTTTGCAGCTCAATTATTTCCATTTGGAGGTTTTCTGGCACATCAGCTGGTTGCACATTGAACGGCATAGCAAACATGTCCAGTTCCTTTTGCACATTTTTCACATCATGAAACCTCTCATCAAATGCCTGAATGAGTTTTGCACACTCACCAGCATATTCTGTCATGACATCAGGCTGTTGTTCTTGCAGAGTGGGAAAGTGCACGGTGTTTCCCCTTTCCAGTTGTGCTTGCCACAGCCTTAACTTCATTTTAAATGATTTCACATTTGAAAGTAGAGAGTTGATGAGCTGGTTGGGACCTTGCAGCTTGATGTTTAGCTCTGACAGGTGCTTGCTAATGTCTACCATGAAGGCTAGATCACTGAGCCACTTGCCATCACTGAGCTCCGTGACAGGTTTTCCCTTCATCTCCATGAAGTGCTTGACTTCCTCCCGCAGTGCATAAAACCGTGCGAGCATATCTGCGCGACTAAGCCATCGCACCTCACAATAATAAACCAGATCACCGTACCCTGACTCGAGCTCGCTGAGCAGCTCTTTGAACTGGCGGTTGTTCAGCCCTCTGCTTTTGATGAAGTTTATGATGGACACAACGGTTTTCATCACATTGTTAAGCTTCAGGGAATGTGCACACATATGGCGTTATATTTGTGTCTTTATCCTGAGCAAGCAACGGCAGATTTTGAGCACAGAAAAATATATTTCGCAAGCACATCAATACGTTTGAGCGAACATAAATGTATTTTGTGCTCA
>JAPZDV010000675.1:0-10101 GCA_029814665.1 Acanthurus lineatus | reverse complement strand
AGACAGGACAATATCATTGTGCACCCTTAGCAGTGCTGACTCAGTGCTATGTCGGGATCTGAAACCAGACTGGAATTGATCAAGAACAGAATTTGTCTGAAAATGTCTGCAATTGAATAAAAACAACTTTTTCTAAAACCTTAGAAAGAAAAGGCAAATGAGAGACAGGCCTAAAATTCGACAGCACAGAGGGGTCAAGATGCACTTTTTAAGGAGGGGCCTAACCACAGAATGTTTGAAGGCAGCTGGGACAGACCCTGAACTAAGACAAGTGTTTATAAAAACAAGCAGACTTGACCCAACAGAATGAAAAACCTCCTTCAGGAACTTGGCCGGAATGATGTCTTAGGGACAGTTAGCGGGTTTCATGCCACTAACCACCTTGGTGAAAAGCTGCAGAGATACAGTCTCAAACTGCTCGAAAACAGCATATCATCTGACAAACACACATATCATCAGGGGACGTATGAATGTTACTGATATTCTGCCTGACTGATGCCACATCAGTGCAGAGAGATTATTTGACACTCCAGTGGGCATAGAGCTCAAACAAGACTTAAAGATAAGCTAGACAACGCCTTTCCAGTTGTTAAACCATATAATACCTTAAAGGTCCCCAGAAGTGTCTTTCAAGAGGGGATAAGTTTGATCTTGTGCAAAAACACTTGGGTATGTAGACTTGGGGGTTGAGGACCAAGCCACTGGCCTTCCATTATTGACAACCTAATCTACCTCCTGTGCCACATCCCATAAACAATGGGTTGTTATAAAATATGCTGGAAAGGATGGTGAATTACTAAAATAAATATATTTAGTTGGCTAGGAGTAAGAAGGCACATTTGGAAGTAGTCAATTTTGTTTAAAAAAAAAATTATCCCCATCAAAATTACTTTAAGGCAACACCATTCAATTGGTAAAAGTTAATACCCATTTAATTTGTTTAGTCTTGGTCAAAGTTTTACAAATGGTACACCTTTCAAAAAGTAACTAGAAAGAAAAAAAAATGCTTAAATAAGAATTAGGCATGGATTACTTTGATGTTGAAGGCATTCTGGTGGATGATTCGAGGGACTGAAAAAAAATCCTCAAAGTCCAGTTTAGAGGTTGCTGTGATGGTGTGAGTTTTATTTAACTATGCCAGCAAACTTGTGAACTGACTGAGAAGGTCTGTGTCTGTGAGCTGACCCCTAGCAAATGAATTACAAGCATTTATATACAGTAAAGCAGGTAATGCTAAACAAAAGAGACTAAACAAAAGTGAGACAAAGACAAAGAAGCAGAGGCAAGAAAGGGCATCTGCTTGATTAGGTTAAAGGAGTCAATAAGAAACAAAGGACAGGATGGGGCATTTTTATGTTCCTCCCATGTGAGCTCCCATCATGTGTGAGGCCACGTTACCAGACGAGCTAAACACATTTTATGCTTGCTTTGATCTCCTCAACAGAGAGTCAGCTGTAAAGTCTACTCCGCCTTCTGAGGACCGGTCACTGTCAGTATCCACAGCAGATGTGAGGAAAGTTCTGCCGAAAGTGAATATGAGTAAAAGCTGCTGAGCCTGATAACATCCCGACCGTGTACTAAAAACATGTGCCAACCAGCTAGTAGATGTCATTACTGACATTTTTAACATAGCACTGTCACAGGAGAGTGTTCCCACCTGCTTCAAGACAGTAACCGCTGTCCCTGTGCCTAAAACGTCTGCAGTGTCTGATCTAAATGACTACCGCCCTGTGGCACTCACCCCTATCCTGATGAAGTGATTTGAGAAGCTGGTTCTCCAGCACATTAAGAACAACATCCCTGCCAGTCTGGACCCTCAGGTTTGCATTCAGAACAAACAGTTTACGGAGGCCATCTCCACTGCTCTCCACTCAGTCTTCACTCACCTTGAGAAAAGCAACACCTACATCAGAATGCTTTGTGTTGATTTCAGCTCACACCCACCCCAGCCACAGCCTGTTCACCCTGCTGCCATCAGGCAAAAGATACAGAAGTATCCGCTGCTGTACCACCAGACTACAGAGCAGCTTCCTCCCTCGGGCTGTGAGACTACTTAATGCACCATCTGCACTCCTTCATGTTTAATCATTTTATTTTTATTTTTTATACAATCAATTTATCACTCAAGAGGGAACCACATTTTAATTTCATTATGTAACCTGTCGTATAATGACCAATAAACTTCCTTGTATCCTTGTTTCCTTGTATGATGCAGGCCATGAAAACTTAAGGACTTTCCGACACCAATAAAACAAATCCTTTGGTGTTTGGTAGGAGGAGGGAAAGTGCTGATAGGAGGAGCGGTATCAGATGCTATAAAACATGATACCGTTATTTCCAACCTAAAAAGTATTGATTTTTAAAAAATGGGTTGTACCTGTGAAGTGAATATAAGCAAAGTGTTTTTTTTTTGCAGAAATTCAGTCTTCTACCAGGAATGACTCAGGGTCTTGCCTAATGTAACTTTGGTGCTGAAAATAAACCTCTATGCTTTATCTTGGGCTTCTCCAGTGATTTCTTTCTTACACTTTGAATTTGCAAGTTTTATTAAATGATAGTGTTTTTGTTAGAGTTTGAGACAGAGTTCAGGGTCTCCACTGGCCCAGACCTAAATTTTTTTATCCAACAATGATGCAATGAAGCTGTTTTGCTGCATGTTAACTGCCCATGTGATGTTGGACAATTAAGTTTTGGAGGAAAGCAGCCATGATCCTCGAAATTCAAATAAAGACCATGCGTTCCCATTAAAGATTAAAGTTGTCAATTGTCCATAAAAACAGCGCCGTACTCCCAGGAGGTAGTGGAGAGCCAAGTGTGACACAGGAGCCTGGACAACCACCCTATCCCGCGACCAAGGGTTGGTACTGGTCCAGGGATGTTTGTTTTTTGGGTTTTTTTTTTTGTTTTTTTACATGCCTGATGATGGAGTCCCCGATGATAACTGTCGTGGGTGCCTGCGGAGGGTGGGGACTCAGATCACGGTCAGATGGAGGCAGAGAGGTGAGCCGCCACCATGGATCCAGCTGTATCAGCATAGATACTGCGGGGCGCTCGCAAGGCAGACCGCCCCCTGGTTTACCACGGTGCAGACTGCCCCAGGGTAGAGCACCGGATAGCCTTGGGTTTGGCAGTGGTCTTCAGTGGGGGGCTGAGCAGTGTTGGTTTACGACACCATGTCATCTAGATCTTCACCAGTGGCCTTGCTGGCAGAAGCCTCAGTGCTGGAACCCTGTGCTAGCATGGTGTCAATGTACTGCTCATCCTCTCTATTCTGGTAAAGAAGAGAGACTCTTTTATCCAGTTCAGCAACTTTTTGACTGAACTGAAGATAGCCATCACAGGGAGCAGCTGAAGAGGTGAGAGGTAGCAGGATTAATGTTGAGTTTTGTGCTAGCTCTCTCTCTGTGAGGCTAGGCCTATGAGTCACCTGGCTAAAAACAAACTCATGTAAACTAGCAGCAGCTGGCTTCTCACACTCCAATAAAAAGATCAACTGTTGGTGACTCACTGTTTTGCTCAGTCTCTGGCATACTGGTAAAACCAATTCAAAACATCAAAACTTATCACAGTCGGGTTTAAAACAGTGGGTTAAAATCAACAAAATTTGCTAAAACCCTTCAGATGATCACAGAATATCTCACAGACAGCGCTTAGCAGGCGTTTAGCCCTGATATTGAGGCCCTGTTGCCATTATAAAATTTACTGCCGCCCCTACCCTCTGGAACGCCCTACCAAAACACATCAGAGACTCCCCTACACTCACCTCCTTCAAAAAAGCCCTCAAGACTCACCTCTTCAGTATAGCATACACATAACTTTTTTTTCCTTCTTTTATTTTTTCTTTTTTTTGCAAACCCTATTTTTTACTCTGACCATCTGTACAGCGTCTTTGAGTACTGAGAAAAGCGCTTTATAAATATTATGTATTATTATTAATACACTAGAAATACCGTAATGTTGTCACAGTAAACGTGTCTGTATAAGCCTTTTCAGATGGTATATTGTCATTTTAATTCTCTGACTAGATAAATTAGCATGGACTTGCATTAGCAGCATATTAGCATCAGTCAACACACCAGTGGTGCCTATTACCTGCTTTCATGACACATATACCTACACAACATAACCGCCACCACAACACATTGAAACAAATGTTTCAGTATAATTAATTTAGCTGCTTACCTCTCAAGGAGGCGAGTTGAAAGCTCTGAATTCAACTTCAGTCCGATGCAATTCCTAAGGTCTCTCCATTTCAGAAATGTTCCACCACTACTGATTTGCATTTTGTTACTTTCATGGTGCACTACTCTTTTAGATTCTTTCTTTGTGGATTCTGTCTTACTTTTCTTGGGATGCTTTTCAGTGTAAGCTGCTTTTGCCAATGCTGAAATTGCTATTTTCCCTGATGCACTGTCCCACATTGTATACAGCTGTTTATCAGAGAGACAGGAGCACATAGCTGAAAAGGATGTTGCTAGAGACACCCACTCGCTGAGCTGACCTGTGATTGGTCAAAGTCTGCCCTCCCAGTTCAGATTTCTCAAAGCCAGAATCCAGTGCCAAAGAAGGATGCAGAAGTCCTTTTTTCGCAGATTATTTGATTTACTATATGGTTAGTGGTTATTATGGAATTATTGCCAACGCCAGCTTTAACAAAGGAAGTACATTCTTTTAGGGAAAAAGACCTAGATTTGCCAGTAACATGTTGCTAGACTGACTGTTACAAGATAAGGTATTCCTTTATTAGTCCAACAATGGGGAAATTTGCAAAATTAATTTAAACACAGATGAACAATTGACATAATACTTGGGCAGACACCTTTCTCTGCAATTCATTATGCTTTCATTATTACACTCAACTAAGTATGATACTTATCTTCTCAATAGTTATCACTTACACACATTGCAGATCCACTGGTTTTCTTCCCAGCCCTTTATATTTTTCAATGACCGTTTGGATTATGGCATTGTTCACTCTGAAGTTACAGATAGTCTGTTTATATATTTTTTTTACAACAGATACTTTTCTAGATTAAACTAAATATTACATGATGGTAAACTTCCGAGTTTAATGTGCTTCCCATGGCAGTGCTTTTTTTTTTTTAATATGAGATGTTCCTATATTATACTGCATTCATGGCTCCCTGGTGAATACAGTCTAAGAAAACAGTTAAGAGCTTATAATGACACTTTGTCCAAGGTCCTTCCAGGTAGCATGAGAACAATGGTCAAAGCTTTTGTAATTATTTTTAGATTACAGCAAAAGAAAAATGATTGCACTTACCTTATATTTTGATATCTCTGGGGTATAGTTTTCACTTAGCTCCAGTAACTGTGAAAACACATGCAAAGTAATGCAGTTTGGAAAAGAAGCTTACAATTTGTGTCAAAAAGTTCAATCTCCTACTTTCATACAAGATTAAGCACAGACCATTTTAATACTACTGATTTTCTGCCATAAATTTGGTTGATTGCTATCAGTTCTTTACAGTGCTGATTCTGATCAAACCTGAAAGTGGTAAAGAAAAATTAATCCCTCTTTTTGTAAATGATTTTGGCATAAACTTCTGTGAGCAACCTAGACTAAATTGTAAAAAAAATTTCTTCAGTTTAACTGACAGATTTAACATACACTCACATAAAGCAAAGAAAAACAGAAAATTCTCACAGAAAAAAACTATAAAGTGAATGCTTGAAAAAAAACTTAAAAAAAGTAAATCTGAAAGTTACAATTTTGTGTCAATTGACTCTTACATATTTTTTTATTTGTTTTTGAGTGAAAAAATTCAGAAGTCCATTCTAGGCAGAGGACAGTAAAATAGACAAACAGAATAGCAAGTGTCATTAACAGAGCAGATACACTGTAGCTACTGTCACTAAACTACTCTTACCTTAAATGCAATCCTCTGCCCCACAGGTGGTGGGGCGGCTAACAAGGGCATAGAGCTATAGTCTTGTTTGGGAGCACTTTCTGCTTCATTCTGCATACAGAGACACACATAAGACCACAACAGAATATTGATTGCTTTTGATACACAATATTTTAGAGCAGAGAAAAGATACAATGACCATGTTTGCATTTACACAGATGTAATTGTGCTGCTAATAGGAAGTTACTGTGGCCAATACAAAACTTTCTCACATTTCATTATTCTAAGTGATTATTAGCAAAAACCTAACCCCAAACCAATGTGAAATCATAGTGCAGCAATTGTTAGACATGGCAGGCCTCTTGGACCATCACATGACATTTTTTTTCCTATTGGAGAAACAGGTAATTTGTTTTAGGCCTGCTACACTCTGTGCGATTTGAATAATTTTGTAAGTTCACAGCAAGCTATGCTGTACAACATGATTCTAATAAACTTGGATTGGACATGGAGTTTTCTGAGTACTGTTTGCATGATTAAAATGCAACTGAATTTCAGCCTACAACGTAAATCAACATCAATACATAAGAATAAAACATCATCAGCGTGCACAGTCCATCTACGCTACTTGTCTAGAGCATGTACGGGGCCCTCATCCTTGTGGCATTTATGTGTTTTGAGAAAAATCAAAAAAAAAAAAAAAAGTGACACGTTCCATGATGTTCCTTTTTGAGGCGTTCTGCTCCTGTGGCAAACCGTTAGTTTGTTTGTTTAAGTTTAGCGCCAGTGTCACGCTGATCAGTGCGTCATTTCATATTGCATTTCTATTGATTGGTTAGTTGATGTAGGTTCCAGTAGCGGCCACACCGTGAGATGGTAATCTCAAATTACTGACACTGTCAGAATTTTATCACAGGCTATCTTTGGTCACAAGACTGTGACAACAACCATCCTTGAACCTGTCTCATAGTGCAATGAAGGACTACCATTTTAGAGCCAGAGACCAAAATTCTGCCACACCTCTCGCGACAGCTGAAAAAATTGCACAGTGTGTAGCCAGCCTTAACAATGCAGACAGGGTCAAAGGTCAATCATTACAACCTTGAATACTGAACTAAGCATTATCATTGTAATCAAATTTATTGTATCCCGTTGTAACTATACTAGGGATGAAATTACATTAAACTGAGGCTAGACAACACGGCTTTCCCAGTCCTTACCAGTTATGAAAAGACTTGGAGTATACACTAACCAACTGACTTCAGCAGATTTTTTTATTACAACTGAAAGATGGGGGATCATAGATTTAATGACTGTGCCAGAAGAAGGATCACACACTACACGATTTGTCAATCCAACTGAAACCAACAGAATACACCAAACTATTCGAAAACACGAACGAGAACAAGAGTTTAAGGAGTAAACAAATAACTATGGATGCCAGATTGCTTGCTGCTGGACTTGCTGGCGCAGCAATTAGTATCGAAATATCAAAAAAAGGGGAAAGGGGTTTGGATCAAGTCATGGGGAGTAGACATGAGCAGTGTGTACTCTACATACTGCAGGGTGAGTTGGAAGTGAGTGAATCAAATTACTTTTGGTGACATTTTCTGTGTCCTATTTCCTTAATCCAACCCCCTTTGTTTGACTGTTGGCAATATGTATATGCAGCTGGGTTGGTGACAAGTTTACACTACCTGAATCTGCCCAGAGTCAGCTCAAAAAAGTCAAACATGTTTGATTTGCTTGACAAAAGTCAGGAGGGGCCTGTTCTCTTCACAAACTTGCCGAATTACTTGCCGTCTGTAACCCCTAACACACTTACAGATTTCTGTGCCAACGTGCCATGCTGACTATCCCCAACTTGTGCAGTCTGGGACAGACGTGGTTCAATTGTGAATCACGGATAAAATCAGGCAAAAAGACGTGTAATCTAGCCTCAGCTTTAAACATAGATGCAGAAACATGCAGACAGACCTGGAGGACCATTGACATATTGATCAGTAAATCAATCTGGAAAGATAGTTTTTTGATTCCATTACAGCTGAACTCAAGGTAACTATTGTGCCTTCTCAAGCCCCATCTACCTTGACCCATTCCCTCTCTCCAGGTCCACCATGCCTGTCTTTTACATATCCACAGCCTTTCCAATATGATCGACTACCCACATCATGGCCACACAGGTTCACTGGCTGTCCAGCCACAAGCTTGAGTTTCTCTCTGCTGTTTGAGGCACAAGGCTTTATGGTATTATGTTGAGGCACTGCTATGCTTGCAGTCTGTTTCTGTGCACAGATTGTGGACTGCATGGCAGAGGGAGAATGTTGAGGCTTTGATTTAAAACTTATCCTTCCTTTAGGACTTCTTGATGTTAAAGGCTTGGTTTTCAGTGGTTTTTTTTTTTTGGTGTCCTCATCAGAGGTGGAGACAGTTTCTGAAAAGGATAAAAAAGGTTTTGGCTTTTTCTGGGTGGGTAGGGTGGCTGGAAGTGCCCCTGAAGTGGCAGGGGTGGAAGAGGATAAATTGGTTGCAGGTTTTTGAACCACAATTTTTTTGGGAGCTTGATCCTCTTCTTCACTCATGCTGCTATTGGAATCTGATGAGACATTTAGTGTATTTTCTTGTGTAACTGGCAGCTTGTTGCTTGTTGCTTGAACTGGCTGGTCTACATTATTTGGAATTTTTTTGGTAGAGGCAGTTTGTTTGACTATAGGGCCACTGTTCCTTGCTTTCTTTCTTTTCTTCTTTTCTGAGCATTTTCTTTGTGACTCTTTATTCCTCCCATTATATGAAGGGAGCTTGTCATCCCCATAACAGCTCTCCTTATACTCCTTTTTGCCCTTTTTTTTCTTCCGTTCCAGGCTCACTCCATTTTCTCCTGGGACATCCTCTGTTGTGGGTCGTTGTCTTTTTTTGCAGTTTTCACTTGCTCTGTCTGGATGGCAGCTTCTCAAACTGATCAGGGACAGACAGTCCACCTTCACCCTAAAAACAATCAAGAAATGAAGGTGAGCAACTTTTGAGCATATGGACACACATCTTAAATGTATAAGTCAAGATTTTTTTTCCACCTTTTACTATTGCCCAGCGCTAGCATTGACAACTAAGCTGTACACATGAAAACTGAAAAAATGTAATAACTTGAGATAGGAACTATATCATCAAAAAGGTGGATTTTATGAAGTCATTATAACAAAGAACAAACAAAACTCCATGCAAGGTCTTTGTCTTTGCCTGTAAATTTAAGGTGTTGCTGAAGCTGAACTAAAAAATGCTACGCTGTTAGTGACATCAGTAAAGTCTTCAATGTGGCCAGCCTAAGTCATATATTATGACGGATAACACAACTAATAAAGATATATGCGCGCCCACCTTACGCTATCGTTATCCCTTACTACATAGATGCTCTCTGTGTGTGGAAGGTAGCTGTCCTCGATAAAGAGGTTGAAGATGGTTCTGCGGCTAAATTCAAACTTCTCTCGGATAATACCCTCCAGATCCGCCACCACGCGGCATTTGTTCAAGTCCACCAGAAGCCAGCACATGCGACAATCAATGACAGACGGCGGCGGGTAGTCAAAGTGTAAGCGCACACGGATGAAGTTACTATTGAACGCAGCCATTATAGCTACCGTACGAAGCTTGTCACAGCTAGTTTCCTGCCCATCCGCGGGTTACAAACGTGAAATTTTCAACCAGAGTTCTTCCTCTGTGTCTTCCGGCAATTTAGAGGCATCTGGGCGTATTACTGCCCTCCGCAGGTAGACAAAATAGTTTATGTTAAATTTTAATTTTAAATGATAGGGCCTATGACGGGGCCTTTTCCCCCCTTTATTTAAACAATACAATAAGAACATAAAGACATACATCTTCTCGTAAGGATTTTAACATTTCCCGCAATAACTTGTTGTCAACAGCAAGGAGTAAAAGAAGAGATTAACAAACCAAAACAAACGAAAAAAAGGGGTTTTCCAAATGCAAGGAACAACCAAAAAACACAGTATCACATCATTTGTGACTCACCATACATCCATAGAAAAAAAAAACCAAACAAATAAATGACAAAGTAGCAAGATCTTGGAATCAAAAAAGCAAGAATTCATCTCTACAGATCTTTCTTGCTATTTTGATGGAGTGCAGTTTTTTAAGAGACAGAAAAAACAGCTTAACATCAATAATAAACCAGAGAAAGGAGTGTTTACTATTTGTCCACTTAGTACAGTGAATATGA
>JAPZDV010000674.1:0-10107 GCA_029814665.1 Acanthurus lineatus | reverse complement strand
TTTTTAACCACGGCAGAGATATGTGAAGTCCATGACAGGTTCTCTGTAATGTTGATTCCCAGGAACTTAAAACTGCTATCTGCTTCACCTCAGCTCCATTGATGTAGACTGGTTTGTGTGTCTTTGTCTCCTTTTTTCTAAAATCAACTATCAGCTCTTTGGTTTTTGCTGACGTTGAGTAGTAAGTTGTTTTCTGTGCACCATTCTGCAAGATAGTTGATTTCCTCCCAATATGAAAACTCATCACTGTTGGAAATCCGGCCGATGATGGTGGTGTCATCCGCAAACTTCACAACAGAGTTCTCTCCATGTCGGGGGTTGCAGTCGTGGGTGTACAGCGTGAACAGGAGGAGGCTGAGGGAGCATACGATATCTATGGTGGCCTGACAGAGACTTCAGTCAACTCATGGTTGAGTACAGGATGGTTGTCCATTTGTTAGGGACTACACCTTCCCAAAGCTGTGCAAATTTTGCTCTCTGGAGTTGCGCCGAAGGTAACAATGAGCTCTTCAGCCAGCAGGTGTTTGAGACCTTCATGCACAGTTTTTATGTTGATGAGAAGGCTGGATTAGAAGGGACTCCACACAATCTGCGAAGTGGAATCAATTCCACAGCAGACCCCTTTATCAAGGAATTAACTGACCTACATGACTTGGAAGGACTGACACCAAACCTTCTTCTGCTTCTCAAAACAAATCCTGTTTACCACCTGCTCTGTTTTACAAGGACGACAGCTATGCAGATGGAAGCAGGTCCATTCTTGATCTGTTTTGAAAAAGGTGGACTAAGAAGTATTTGTCACAACTACAGGAGCACCTGAAGTGGACAAAGGTCAAGAGGAACTTCATCCCTGGGCACACAGTGGTAAGAGCGGAAAGTTCCATGCCTCAGAAATCCTGGATCATTGAGAGGGTCACTAAGGTGGTTCCAGACAGAAGAGGACTTGTGTGGCAGGTCCAGATCGAGAGACCCAGACTAGCCCTCTCTACAGGCCTGTGACCAAGGTCTCCCTACTTTAGGAGTCTGCGCAGTCGTGAAGGCTGCTCTGACTTGTTTGACTTAGACTTGGTGTGAGAGATGATTCACTCTGATAGGAAAAGTGCCAGTAGCCTATGTCCTAGGCATGATTAAATTTGACTCAAGAAAACTGGATCAAGATTTACTATGAACTTCACACACACACACACACACACACACACACACACATATACACATATGATTGGCTATAGAAAATTTACAAAAGGCCAAGGAAATTGTATATTGTTTATAGTTCTCCTATATAAGTTTTGTATTTGTAATTATTACTTGGGTGGTAACTGTAATAATTAGGGGCCAGAATGTGGGTGCCAGATGGTTTTATTTGTAGCCGGTCATATTGTTAGTTATTATTATGGACTGTTTATTGTATGCTGTATGAAATAATTATTGGTCACATATGGGGATGCAAGACATGTAGGGTTGGTGGGATATCAGCAGTTAGTGGTGATATTAGCAGCCATTCACCTTGTGTTTTTTTGAATGAACTGAGAGGGTGAGGGGGGAAGTCCCACTTTGGCTGTCCACTTGAATATCGTTCAAACATCACTTTGAAGATGCACTGACCCCATTTTAGATTGTTGATTTTGAGACTGTAGGAAATCATTCCTTGTTTGTTTTTATCTGCAATAAATATCTCAAATGCAACAATTTTGGAGCGATGCTTTACTGACAAGCCAGCATGTAGGAACGTAGTTTTCCCCTACTTAACCTCTCTGTGACTACATTTTCCCTTTTTTATGGTCCCCCTACACTTGTGGTTAAGGAAACTATAACATCTAACAAGGGTAAGGGTCAGGACTAATTTAATAAAACAACCACAAAAAAACAATTTATTAACAATTTAATAAAAGTCAACAATGAAGTTGGTGGAGATACAGTGACAGTTGTCATGAACTACCTGGCTCAAGGCTGGCAACAAAAACAGCCACACACAGTTTCAGACATCAAAATAGGATTTTTGTTACAGAACTTTATCAATATAAAGCTAAACAAGTGCAATATGTGAGTAAAAAAATCAGTTTTGTCAGCAATGTATGGTTGAGTGAAACTATGTGTGATGAATGTTGGATGATGCAACAAACCAAACAAAGGGAAGATAGCTGCAGTAGTTGCTGGAGGTTAAGCTAAGAAGTTCCCAGAGAGGCAGGCCTTTCTGGAGAGACAGCCCAAATGGGCAGGTAAGAGGGCAACCCTCCTAGCTCCACCCCAAAGGAGCTCCCAGAGATTGAAACCAAGGGAGTAGAGTCAGACACATGCAGGAGAAGGGGGAGGGGTTGTCACACAGTTTAAAATAAAACAAAAAAAATATCAGCCAACAGCACAATTCTTAAGTGCATGGCCCCCAGTGTCAGTATGTTCAGGACTTTCGCTCTCTTTTACAGTTGGGAAAACCTTCAGGACCCCACTTCAGTCCACATAAACACTGCTCTGAGAAGGAACAAAATTTTAAAAAACTGACAAATCCACTAAAATCAAGTTTGTTAAAATTACTGTAAAAAGTGATAAGTTAATTGCAAAGAACACAGTCAGGCTTTTCAACTAAGTAAATGTTACAGTTGTTTCTCGAGGACCAGTTAGGGTAAAAAAAAGTATAAAAAGTGCAAGAACTGACAAATTTCCACTGTGGTCAAACAGCTGCCCTTGTTTTGCAGCTGGCTTGTCTTTTTGTTCTCACTGTGCCTTTGACTTCATAAAATGCCCAAACAAAATTGTGTATCATAGATTTGCCCATTGATATAACTAGTTCATAATTTAGGACCCAACTTGATTTAACTTTGATTTAAAAAAAAATTGGCCTGTTATAATAATAAATTAAATCATTTGGAAAATATTGCCTTGTGTAGCCTGGTGGTTTGTAATAGGCCTACATTTGCATATTCAGACAGGTTTAATCTGATTTTTTTCTTAATCTAAATCTTTCTTTAGAGTTCCAACCAGGTCTATCTCTTGGCATTTAAAATAATCTGGCTTTAGATTTTTTGTTCTTTAAAATCTTTCAGCTGAACTACCTAAATGATGCAAATTATGAACATTGCACTATTTTTACTGAATAATAAACTCAAAATGAGAAAAATAGACCAAAATGTGAGTGTTTTTGGGGGGTTAACATGTGGTTTTTCATCATTAAGCACAGTATATAAACCC
This sequence comes from Acanthurus lineatus, assembly GCA_029814665.1. Lineage (NCBI taxonomy): Eukaryota > Metazoa > Chordata > Actinopteri > Acanthuriformes > Acanthuridae > Acanthurus > Acanthurus lineatus. The sequence goes on along the minus strand of JAPZDV010000674.1, from coordinate 6,924 downwards.
TTGACTTCTCACTTGATGCCAGATAGTTTCCGCACCTCGTGTGGTGTGGTTGAGTTGGCTCCCTTCATCAAGTGATTTCTAACACTTCTAAATATACCTCTAGTGTGTGTTGTTTATTTTATCACCATTACCTTGCCAGTGTTCTCTTCATTGTTTTGCCTGCAGTCCCAGTTTCCACTCTCAGCTCCATCGCCACAGCCACTACACTGACCAGCCTCACACCCCTTCTGCCCAATGCCGTAAGCCCAGCACTCTCCACCACAGTGTCTCTTGCCTCTGCTGCTGCACCCGGACCCCCATTCTACTTCCATGTGTTACATTAGTAACCTACTGCCTTGTGCCATCCGCTACACCAGTACTCTCCAGTCCTGTGCTTCATTCTTTAACAGCACACTCTGCTCCAGCATTCAACAGGACCGCAACCTCCTTTCCCCAGTTCTTTTCCCTGAAATTGCCAATAAATCTAATTATCCTTGGCTTCCTATCTTAACCCTTACCTCGAATTTAAAGCAATCAAAACAACCACCAAACACACTCCTCAGTCACTTCAGTTTGTAATTTAGTTCAGCTTAGAATAAGTCAGTTTAACAACAAAGTTTATTTAATTTAATTTTCAAATGGGACAAAAACACTACGGTCAACAAGGAGAGTCTGGAATCAACTGAGTTTCTATTCAATAAACCAAAAAATATCTTGAAGGTCATTCAGGGCAATAAAAGTAGATTCTTTTCCTTTAATAAGTGCAAAGCCACAGAGAGCATCAGGGGATGGATGGATTTTTCATGGACTTACACAACCTAATTTTTGATTAATCATGCCAGTGAGATACATAACCCCATTTTATTTGTGAGCTGGCTGCATCAGTAACCTATTTGGGACATTTGACATCAGATATGTATGGATTTTTAGTTGGATTTTTAATTTCCAACTTATTTGTGTGCCTATATAACTTAAGTACCTTTTTATTAAAATATAAGAGGCATGAATCCTTGGCTGAACCTACATGAGTGACAAGCAAAACTGTGGTTGCTATTCTGCTTATAAGACTGAAAAAGTCACAACAAATGATGTTGCAGAAAGGCCACAGCCTCCAAGAGAGACAACCACTAGAAATGGTGCTGCCACTGAAGTCTTCACTAGCATGTAGATTTAGCCAAGGATTTATGTCTCTTTTAGATTGATCCAGGATGTACTGGATTCATAAATGCTGTAACAAAGACACACTCCAGACATCTGTTCACCCTATATAGGCCTTGTGTTAAGAGACCTCTTACTGACAAAAAAATCTGTTCTGGACAAGTTAATTAAACACTTATGTTAAATGGATGCAACTTATTAATATTGCTAAATTGTCTTGCCAACTTTTTTTTGTTTACAACATTTAGAAAAAAAACATCTTGGTCTACTTCATACAATACAAGCAATCAATAAAGTATTTTGTTTTGCTTTCATGTCAATGAAGTTATGGTCAATAATTTTATGTCAATGATTAGCAAGATCAGCATTTATATAAATTTAAGAAAGATATCAGAAAAAATGACTTCAGAAATATGACCTGCTGGGGCAGAGTACACCCACCTTGTGGAGACAGCAGAGAAGAGATAAAAGCTGTGAGTAAGAAACAGGACAGTGGGGTTATAGCATGCCAACTTACCTGATCCTGAGTCAAATTTAGTGTTCGAACTAAAAAATAAAAAGGAAAAAAGTCAATCACAGGAAATTGTCACCTTCATGTCTCAAAAAACACTGCCAAATACTTGTCTTTTTGACATTGCAGTAACATGGCTGTAAATATTTGGCAAAAAATTAGTTGTTCAATTAAAGATAATGTATAAGCACAATTTATACTGTCGTGTGCTCCATGAATCAAGAATACAGCTAATTTCTTCTTGCCTCTGTAATAACAGTGTTTACTTGACCATAAAGAGTGATGGTGCTTTCTGTGACTTCTGTGAGTTCTAGGTGTACACAAACAACTAGAAGTGACAGGTAAACATGTACATCTTCATGAAGTTGTAAGAAAAGACTGATGCACAGACACATGTATGGGAATAATTCAAAAAAATCAATTGTTAGTGTGTCTTATCTTTCATCTTCACATAGAAACAGTGTAGCTCTTACCTGAACAGCAGGGCTCCACAGACAACACAAGTGTATGTCCCCTCTTCCTTATGTTGCGTAAACTCTCCAGTGAAGGCACTGTGGAAATGGCTGTTTTAGTAAAGTTTAACGGCAAAACATGTTAGACAACATCAAGAGAGTAGGTACAAAACTTTTTGCAATTCACTAGTATTAGGATAAGGCAGGACTAGATGTACCGCCGCTTGTAACTAATTTACTATCTCTAATGAAGGTTTTGAAAAATAGAAGATTTTGGCACATTTCATATCATTCATCATGATTTTGACCTGCTAGATTCTTTTGACATCCTTATTTTTCCACTGTATCTCTAAAGTTTTTCTTTTTTGGTTTTGATGGTCAAATATCTACGAACTATCATTAAAAATACATCCACAAGGTGGGCAAGGTATGTTTTGGAAAAAAAAATTTTAAAATGCTGGCTTACTAACATTAATTTCACATTGGTTAAGTGAGGGATCAATGAGTGGGTGCACCTTAAACAGTTTTAAGGCATGACATGGAGGCAAAGAACCACCCAACACAAGGTGCCTTACAACCTTTTAACATGCACCTACTCTTTGATTATCCTGCTTTTGCCATTGTCTTTGCCAAAGACAATAATTTCTTGGACTGTAAATTTATATTTTCATGCATTGTGCTGTCAGAATAGAAAGTTCTGAACAAGCGACAACTCAATTTCCCTAGCAGCACCTGAAAGCTTGACTAATAAATGGAATTATCATTACAATCCCATAAGGTTCTTATGTTATGAAAACATAGTTCAGTACTCCAGTAAATAGGACAGGCCATAGCTAGACGTAGCAATGGTGAGAAAAAAAAAATAGTCAGGTCATCCAACTGAACCCTTCAGCTCAGCTGTTGGCCAGAGAACTAATGGTATGCCAGCAAAATTTAAAGTCAAACTGCGCATGGCGGACAGACAGTTAATGTAACTTGCCACCTTATTTAACAACAGGTCCACCTGGCCTACCAGCCAAGGCACTGTCCCCACATCAATAACAAAATTTTACAAAGAAAAAGACTGGCCATTATTATTTGCTGCAGCCTGAGGTTACAATGCAGGGCTAGACAAAGCTCAAGTGGACAATGAAACAGGGCTGTAGTGGAAAAACACATTACTAACATTTTTCAAAAATAAACACAGAGCTAATTCACCTTCTCATGAAATAAAAATTGCTTAACATCGGATAGTTTAGCCAGCGGACACTTAGTTTGAGCACTTTATTTTACAATAAACCTGAGTGTAAGCTACTGCTTGCAGCTTGTGTGTTATGAGCGCCATCATGTGATGCTCAGAGGATATTGCACTGCAGGACAACGCAGCGTTGAAAACAACATATTAATAACTCTATTCTTACTAGCTTATATGCATTTCACCATCCTAGCGGTAACTGATCTTCTCTCCTTACCATACTGAGAACATAGCTCTGCCATGCTTACAAACACAGCTAAGAAAAGGATCAAGTTTGGTGGACAGCATAGGTGTAGTGCTGCCAGAGTGCACCAGAATGGCACTCTAGGACTTTTTCTCCAAGTGTGGTAATAGATTATTTGTAGTTTGCATATTATCAAAATCCGATCATCACTTGAGTGTATAAAATAGCAAAAGAGAATATGACATCAAACACAATGGTCAGTTATCATTGTGACATGTACGGTAGCATTATTGATTTGTGAGGTCAACAGCATCGGTAGTTTTATTGAACCTTAACTCTAACTCTGAAAGTAGCAGTTGATAACTTTTAAATAACTTTTATCACTTTTAAAGTAACACGCGTGTAGTTAATTCCAGTCCAATTTTTTGTAATATTTTACTTATCAAAACAAACATCATCACTGGCTACTAGCCATGGTTTTGCATCCATTATTTTGTGCATTTCAGCATGAAACAGGAAGTTGTTATAACTTAAATATACATTGTCTAATGTGCCTGAAACATTATTTTCAACAGCACTCCTAGCCTGAAGCATCTGCATGCTAAAGTTCAGTTATAGTCAAAGTACCACCTCCTGACAAAAGAAATTACATTTAGTATTTGTACAGCAAAAATATTTCTGTTTGTAATAAAAGCTATGTTTTATTTGTGTGAAGCAACAAGCAAGCTTCATCGTGAATTATTACTTAACACATAACCATCTTAAGGTGGGCTCACAAACTTTACATACAGCACACGTCACCTAGGTTGTCCAGTCTTTGCCACCTTGATCTCAGAAAAACCCAGGGAAAACCCTAGAAGTTAATCTGACTTGGGCAGTTCTTATAAATATTATCTTATCTCAAAAACAAGAAGTTTATAAAAGTTTGAGCTATAATCAAATGGCTTGATAGCAGCAGAGCAGCAAAAATGTTTCAAATTTTTTGACACCAACCAACTGGCAACAGGAAATGACTGGTTTTGTACTTACTACTCTTCAAAGGTTACTTGGATCAAATTCAAATTTGGTCAGGAAAGTCTTAACACAAAGACAACAAAGACTTTAAGCAAACTGTGGCCTTGATGGCACATTATTTGTGTTTAAAAGGTTGTTTTAACTTGAGTATAAATTGTCAAATCTACCACAAATTCCACAGTGTTTAATAGGAGTCCTGTCCTCTGGACATCAACATAATAACATAGACTTATATACATTGTGCCTGCTTCCGGAAACATGAAGTAAACCTTCTGTCAGAAATCACCATATGGCTTAAAATTGTAACAGTGTGGTCTTCACTTAACATGAAACATGAATTTGGAGTTGGATCATTGAACTGGAACCTAATGAGGGTTGCAGTGAAATTAGAAGCTGTAAGGGTATAAGCATCACATAGTGGACATAGGAAGTAACACTGACAGCATTTGTAAAGTGTACAAAACATCTGGAAATTCAGAGTAACAAAGCTGCAAATGTGTATGTGAATGGGTGATTGAGAATGAGTGACTGCAGACAGATCAAACCTCCAACCTTTCGATTTGTAGATGACCTGAGCTACAGCTGCCCCTGTAGTGCTTTGACGCTCTGTAGAGCTTTGAATCATGTTTTGTCTAACACGAGCCAAAAGTTGATTGTCTGAGACTAAATTAACACTCCTCTGTAGTCCCTCAGTAGAATGCTGCAAGTGAGTGTATGTGTTAGGGCAGAGGCTGTGTGGTTCATGAATGTATACAACCATGGTATGGTTCTGCTGTCACTGGGCTAGGGAGGAGGGGCCATTTTTGAAATGTGTTTTTACGAACTCCGTCCTGAAAATGCTGCGTATTCTGCCTTTAAAAGCTTTTTTTCCCAATTTGGTCCCGACTTTGGTAGAGATAGAAAGAATAAGTCCTGTGATCTCAGTCAATAACTAACTTTGAACTTTGAAGTTGATGGCTGCTGACCTCAGAAGGCACAACCAATGAGGTACAAGCTGTATGTGACATTACCAGAAGTGACCTGGAAGTGACTCTAATCAGTGTAGTGTGACAAATATGGAGGAAAAACTTATTTTATGTGTGTCTGAGTTCCCTGAACAGTATGATGCAACATTAAAAATGTGCCATGATCTCCCAATACTTGGGAAAATGTTAGCAGTCAGATCAGACTACCAGTTTTGTTAACAGGCACAGTTTACAAGCTGACACTGAGTAAAATGCTTACATTAGGTGACATTATTAGTTAAATGTTAGGTAATGGCATTTCTATTGCCTAGCAGCAATTTTCTATGACATGTACCTGAGCTCCACTGTGCCTGCTGTGCCTCTGCGCCCTTCCTAGCAGGGAGGGATGCACTAATTTCATACTATGTAAAGGAGATTATACACACAGCTAAGAGGAACGAGAGAGTCAGCAACCTGACTTGGCTTCAATCAAAGACTGGAAAATTTCTGATGAATTCTGTAAGTGTACCTGATGCTTTGTGCATAAACCAACATTATTATAAGTCCATGTATGTATTAATAGCTGTATTTTTGAAATTCAATGGTTATCTGTGCTTGAGTAAAACAGAGAGAAGCAAAAAGCCTGTCTGCACTGCTGGGCTTAATGGCTCTAGTTTTGTTGTCCATTTTGCTCCACATTCAACCAGCAATTTCTGCAGGGTTCCCATCAGCCACAAACATAAAAAAATCCCATCCTAATGATGGTCCAAAGGTCAGACAGTAAGAGTGTGAAAACAAATACTTCCTACTGCTCTGAGCAGTCCATTGGCTAAATGTATTAGATTTTGCTAGATTAAATATGATTTTTAAAAATGAATTGGATTTAAAAATATATGCAGGAAAAAAGATAAATTATGATATGTCATTCCAGAGCTTATTTTTTAAAAGGGGAGGTGGAACTGATTTTTACTTGCATTGAAATTTTATTGTAAACAAGATTCCTGTCAATATGTCAAACTACCATAAGCAAGCTTTATTGTCTTGGTTAATAATGCTTAAACCAACTTCTCTCAACTTAAATGTTAAATTTGAAATAATAAAGATATGAAATAAAAAAAAAAACAATGCTCACTTACAGCTCGGTTAAAAGCGATATTTGTTTACAACAAAACTATTGAAGAAAAACAGACTACTGTATACCTGCACAAATTTTCTAAAAAAATTTGGAATTCGAGTTGCTCCCAAGGAGTTTGCAAGTTTTGTTGATGCAATGACTTCAGAATTGTTGGATTTAATGCGAGGGAGTAGTGATGGGATCCTGCAAATTGAATCAGAGCTGATGGTGGGTGGTGTGTGTTAAACTACTATTACTTTAGTTCTGTTTTTGACACCCCTAAGTGAGACTGTGTGTGTGTGTGTGTGTGTGTGTGTGTGTGTGTGTGTGTGTG
>JAPZDV010000673.1:0-10111 GCA_029814665.1 Acanthurus lineatus | reverse complement strand
GTCCCTTTTTTCTGTTCAGTCATTGAAACTATTCAATGTTCATTGTCTCCAAGCTGAAGTCAAAAGTCAACTGTAGTATCCTACACTATAGCCTTATTTGGTTAAGTGTGTTTGAACACCTGTTTTAGCCGAATGGGTAAATAAGTTGGGAACACTGGGGTCACTTCTTAACTTAAGACCTTATGAGGCATAGTTCAAGTAGTGGTCAGTAAGCCATTTGTCTCCTTTGTAAAATGAGAACTATGTAAGTCCTATAAAAGTGGGACGTGTGAGATGTACGGGAGGAGACTCAATTTGGCACGGAGTCGTCTCTCAGGCAAACCGGGATGCCTGATAGACGCTGGACTTTTTTATAATAAACTTGTTTTTATGAAATCAAGCCAGTGTCACCGGAGTTTCCTTCATCATCCATCCAGCATCGCAACTTAAGATACTACAGTTTCTTATCAGAAGTCACCCTTCATTGATCCATCGCCTCGTTTTAAGTAGATTGTTATTATAGTATGAAAATGTTTATTAGATAATGAACTGATCCAGTCCAGAAATGCATGTAGAGATTTACCTCTGTTTCTAGAAAGGATACAGAAGAGGAAATGTGTAAGCTTTAATGTAGATAAACACTTAAGATAAAACTAAAATATGAGAACTATAAAAGGTTGACACTTACTATAAAATGAGTGAAAATAAGAGGAAACAAATGATAATAGTAAGAATAGGAATCATTTTTTACAAATGCAGCATCCTGGCTTTAACAGGGATTATCTGCGCCCCCTCGTGGTGAAAACATGGCACTTACATTTCTACCAAGATCATATTAGAGATGATAGAAATACAATTTCACAATATTTCATTTAAAATTGGAATAAAGAAAATGCAAAAAAAAGTGATGAATGTTCATGGAGCAGATAATCAAATGTGTTTGAGGTTTATTATAATCTTGATCAGTTTACAAAACAACCAAAGTGGAGTCCATAAAGTACTGCAGTTTTCTGAATGATCTACAGAATCATTTTACACTCAGTCTTTCACATTTTCACACACAAACTTGATAAAATGGTGTATCAGTACAGTGTTTTTTTACTGCAGCTTCTGACAACATATATACATCACACACACACACACACACTCACACACACACACACACACATCTGTCTCAGGGCTGCATGCGAATGGCTCCGTCCAGCCTGATGACCTCGCCGTTAATCATGGGGTTCTCCGCCAGTGATGTCACCAGGTGGGCAAACTCAGCGGGGTCTCCCAGGCGTGAGGGGAAGGGCACCTGTCGGGCGAGAAACGAGCGCACCTTCTCTGGTAGACTAGCCAGGAGGGGAGTGGAGAACAGACCTGGGGGAGGAAAGAGGGCAAGTATGCAATCAGTCAAGTCAAATCTGATTAAAACAAAAAAAATTAGTGACTTTGCGACAAAAAAGGGTTTTAAAACACGTTCTTGCCACAGGTTAAACGCTACCACACATTCAAAACCTGCAGAGTTTCCCTTTAAAGTTCACTTTGTTTAAGTGTGTTCACTCACCGGGTGCTATGGTGATGACCCTGATGCCCATTGGTGCCAGATCTCGTGCTATGGGGAGGGTCATTCCAGCGATGCCCCCTTTAGAGGCTGAATATGCTGCTTGGCCAACCTGCAAAAATAAAACAGAGAGAGAAAAAGAAGTTGATAATCAGAGCAACCACTCAATTCTCTGTGTGTCTGTCTGTGTGTGTGTGTGTTAATTGAAAGGCATTTCTGTGTAGGTTCTCATTCATCCAGGTCATGATTAACTTGAAGAGTCATTAAAGCAAGACAACTGGACTATGTTTTGTTTTGTTTTGTTTCCCAAAAATTCAACATAGTCCAGTTGCCTTGCTTTAATGACTCTTCAAGTTAATTGAAGGGCACACTACAAATGTTTCATTACTTTTTCAAATATTACAGTAAAAGTAAAACAGTCCTCTTTAAAAATCTTTGAAGGTTCTGAGTTCGGGTAGAGGCAGCGTCATTATTAAATGTTAGTGTCTACTTCGTTTGAACTGTATATTTTGAGAAAACATTTCTGACAACAATAATGAAATCTGTGATTCATACACAATGAAAAAGAAGTTTCTTTTCATGATAGATCTGTGAAATGCAAGATTTTACCAATATAAAGTGCACTCTCCATTGTATTTATATTTAAAAGCTTGAGTGGCCTCTGTTTTTTCCTGGTTTCTTTTTGTCTGCCTGAGGCTGTGGTTTTTTGTCATTGGAAAGGAGCATCAGTTCTATTGCCTGTCCCTGAGCCTTTTCCCCCATTGTCCGGTTGCCCTACCACAAGCTCTAAACTGCCTGTTCATTCCCCACCCTTAACTCAAACTGTTTTTTTTTTTTGGAGCTTTGAAGAAGGAATTCTTACTACTGATATAACCTGTTTTTTGCCTTGAGTCAAATTCCCTGCTAAAACTAAAATAAAGGTCATTACCAATTAAACTCCTGTTAAATGTGATTGCATTTGGGTCCATACTCCACCGTTTCACATTATCTTTCTTCATACTTTTTAAGGATAACCGATGAAGGGGTGTAAATGGACCAAAAGAGACCATAGACTCTTTTCCTGAGACCGTGAAGCAGCAGGAACATCAGCATCATCATCATAAAAGGTTTAAACCTGCAGAGCTGAAACTCTGTCTGTCCTCCTGTAACCTCCTGCCTGGCAAAGAATCACTGGAGCCCCCCTGCCCTCCATCCAGGAACTGTACTCCTCCAGAACCAGGAAGTGGGCAGGGAACATCATCAGAGACCCCACTCACCCTGGACACAATCTGTTCACCCTCCTCCCCTCTGGCAGGCGCTACAGAGCCCTGTGCACACAAACCTCCAGACTCAAAAACAGTTTCTTTCCTACTGCCACAACTCTAGTAAACAGCTGAACTATGGTCCTGCTGCACTGATGAATGGTCATACATTCACATTAACAAGACATTCATTCAATTTGCACATTGCACCAATTGTGTATATATTTATTATTCTGCATAGATGTATATATTCTGTTTCTATTATTTATGTTTAGATTTTTGCATATGGCTGCTGTTCATTCCTTGAGTGGCACCACCTGCCGAAACCAAATTCCTTGTATGAACGTATTTGGCCAAAAAAGCTGAGTCTGATTCTGATTCTGATAATGCCCTATCATGAATGAATGAATGAATGAACGATGTGGACACTGTGTCCGATTCCTGATGATGGCCCCCTGTAAGGGCATTATCCTGCTTATACCATAGTCATATACCCAAGAAGATATAATGAGGAGCTGTTATTTATTTGTCATGTGCTTTGCAATCAAAATCTAAAGTTGTTGTGACACAATTTCAAAACTGATATCGGAAAAAAAAAATCCATAGGCATCCCATAGAGTTCTTCTTTTAGGATAAACCTTAGATGTGAAACAGGGGATATTTCTGGTTTCTGATTGTGAAGGCTCCAGGAAGTAAGCTGACCTGCACTGAGGTTAGTGCTGAGGAAGTGAGGCTGGGTTGCTGGTTGTCTGAAAAAAAGCACATCAGAGACTTGATTTAGCAAGCAAGATACTAGAATCATGAAACATGAAACAAGACCAGAGAGCTGAACGGGGTGTACCACATGACAAGCAGAAACCATCTGGGGAAGAGCGAGAGGCAGACCAGGGCTCTTATCCTGTGGTTGACTGCAGGTGAGACACAGGTGTTCAACAAGCAGGAGCTTCAGCAACTATGATACCCACCTCAGACACAGAGAGAGTGTCTGAGGTGACAGGAAGCACTAAAACAAAATCCATGATCATGGCACAAGCAATATCAAGGTTTTCACAAACATGACAGTCCGCGTGTTTGTCAGCAGAAACCTTAAGTAACAGCTTCCAATAGTTAATAAGATGTGAGATGTTCGACCATCTAAGTATATCAGCAAGTTCAGAGGGGTAGCAAACTTCCTGCTGCTCCTGTTATTGTCTAGCTTATTAACAAGTAAACTTCCTTTACTAACCCTAACCCCCTAACCCTAACCCCTAACCCACATGGCCAAACAAACTCAATCCACCCAGACCATGGTACAATGAAATATAAAATAAAATTTAAAAAAACACACAGTTTCTTACAGCTGAGTGACAGCAGTGCTCTCTCTAGCAAATCTTTGCATCAGTGGTGATTTAATATAGTCAGTTCACTCTGGAAAATCTGCATTAAAGATTTATGCATGTTGTTGAGCAAACACTTCTATTTTTAGCTAAATTTTATGATATGACCTGGGGATCAGGTTGCCAGTAAATATTGTGGTAAATGAAAACACACTAGAGATGTACTTCACAAAAGTATGTGTATTGTTTCAAAGAGTCTCTTGTTTTTTAGTTTCAGTGTCAAAGAAAACCACCGTGAGACTAGAAACAAAACCTGACTGTTGGTGTTGTTATTTTTGTGCATTAAGGTCGGAAAGATGGTGCACATTATTTCCACTGTGGTATTATAGCGAAAGGCCAACATCACAAAAGGCCAATCAGATTGCTCCGATATAGTTACCTCCCACTTGATATATAATTATATTCAGATGACTCTGTTGAAAATAGCAGTCTGAAATAAAAAAGTCTCAAGTGGAATAATCATAAAATGCTGGCTTTATTTTATTTCCTGCTGATGCTCAGAGTGGGCCGTAAGTACATCTGTGACTGTCAGATTTACTCCTGATGTACTTTAGTGAGGATCATATATGACTTTCTCTGTTTTATATCAATGTCTTTTTACAGGATGTACAGAAAATCAGACCTTTGAGACAAAGACTGTTATTGTTGGAGAAAATGTCAAATTGACGTGTTCACGCAGGAATACAGGAAGCTTGTTTTGGATCAGGCTTGTTTCTGGAAAACTTCCTGAAATCTTAGGAAGAACATCCAGTGTGGACAACTTTTATCCTCACATTACAACCAAGAGAGAGTCTGGAGAATTTGTTCTGCATATTCAAGAAATAAAACTAAATGACACTGGCATTTATCTTTGTTTAAAAACACGAGCACCTGAAAAGAACTTGATATTTTTGAGCAGAGCTGACCTGAGAGTTGTTGGTAAGTACTTTTAAAAGAAGCCTTCAGATCACTGCGATTTAAATTGTAACCAGCAAGTTTTAAATTTGCTTAACTGATCACAAATGGTTGGCATGTGTTTACATAATTGACAGTCTTTTTTCTTTAAGTTATGTTAAATTGTTGCACATGTATATTTTTTTTTCCATATTAACCAGGATCAACATCTGATATTACTGCAGTCTCTCCATCTGATCCAGTCAGTCCAACACACTCAGTGCCTCTGCAGTATTCAGTCCTTTCTGACTCAAACAACAAAATTTGTCCAGAAGATCACAGTGCATGTTTTTTCAGGTGCAGTTCAGATGAATCTCATCCCAACTTTAACAATATTCAAGGATTCAGTGTTGAAGAAGATGAAAAGAACTCTGAGGGACTCTCAATGAAGAACTGCATCTCCAGCTTCTTTAAGAACATCAGCTCCTCTCATGCTGGAAACTGTTACTGTGCTGTGGCCACATGTGGGGAGAAGTTTTGTGGAAAAAAATCAACATTTGACAGGGAAGGTAACTGGATCACATTTCTTTCCAGTAATACAATTATGTGTCTGATATGGACAAATATATATTTTAATTTTTATAAATTTACAATACTTTAAATTACACTTTAATCAGTAACTTTTTTTTTCTCATTTTTGCATCATCCCAGCAGTCAACAAGTCTGAACCAAAGGACAAAATCATTCTCTATCTGTTATCTGCTGCTTTTGCTATTAGTCTGATTATTATCGGGCTTCTCCTTTGTTTGGTCAAAAGACTCAAGGAAAAGTCTTGCCATTGCAGTGGTAAGCAAAGTCACTAATACATAGATCTGTAAAACGGTAGCTTATTCATCAAAACAGGATTCACATTGATGCTTTGTTTTTATTTTTAAAACAGCTGCTGTTGCTCTGCAAACAGTTTCTGCAACTGAAGGTGTTGATCACCAAAGTGAGCCGGTAAGGGAGGATACAGCTGCAGATTTATGGTCATGTTTTTCTTCCAGATTATGTAAATGTTTTCATTGCTTATCTTATAATATTTCTGATTACACTTCTCAGATGGATGAGGACTCATTGGTTTATTCTGCGCCAACCTTCACCGTTAGGAAATTGAGTAAATCGGAAAGAAGAGATGTGAAAACAGAGGAGGAACAGAGTATCTACTCTGATGTTAGGGCTCTCAGGTTGGATAGCGACCTTACGACCTGATGCTGATATAATTTATGTACACTGTGTGAAAAACACTCGGCCCCAATGAAAGAAAGGTTTGTAGATATGGGGTCTGTATGAGGTCTTTTGCTCCAAGCTTAACTATTACGTTATTTGTGCACCATGAGAATGCATTTTTTATTTACAATTGTCAAATGAAACATTGTACATGTATTTTAAGTTACTGGGGAAAATATATAAAGAAACTGTTTTTGGTGTAACACATTACAAAAGTAATGGGTTATAGTAATACATTACTTTTAGGCAGTAACAGAGTAATGTAAAGTATTATTAATAAAATTCTGGTAATATTATCAGTTAGTGTCCAGAAATGCATTACAGCCCAAAATTAAGCGCTTACAGCTGTTTTCTTTCAAGAGTTTATCAACAAAATGCCACCTGTGCTGGTGCAACAGAAAAAAAATTCCCTGGAGAAGAAGCAATCTGACAAAATGGCAAAATGGCTGCAGCCAAGTCAGAAACGTTTTCTAACTAGTTAGCGAGGCACAGAGAGACAGATCTGGTGTTTCCTCACGCAAGGACTTTGGCTGTTTAACTGTTTTATTTATGTTTTATCACACTATTGTAATTCAAGTGGGCAATCTAGTTACATAGTACTAATCACTGCTCGGCAGTTTGACTTCCACTGTGATCCATATCTGCAACGCTATGCAAAAAAAAATGTACTGGTAAGCTTTTAGTAGATATGTTAATGTGTTTCTTCTCTCATTTTCAATAAATGTACATCATGCTACCAAAGTGATGATGGAATTGAAGATAAAACTTTTTTTCTGCACTGCTATTTGACTTTGACTCACTGCTACCAGAAATGAAAGGAAAACCACAGAGGCCTCAGTCAGTGATATCACAGTGCTTTTTACAATTTTAACTAATTTTGATGTTACCATCACACTGCCTAAAAGTTAGGTTAGCTATTTTGTTGATTCAAAGCTGAGAAAACCTCAAAAAGTTAAATGTTAAATGTATATCCATCAAAAAAAATGCATGTTAGTCAACATGACTCACCTCTGACAAATGTTAGTGAGAGTGTAGTGTTTCATGAAAAAAACCCAGACCACAGCGTACAGATGTGCTCTGTGTGTCTAATGTTTTCTTCAATATTTTTACCCTGATGTTAACTCATTGTAGATGGCATGAATTCGAGGAAGAATACAACCAATCAGAGGCAGAGTTAGGGCGAGTCTTGTTGCAAATGAACACATGTAAGTAGTACGTGTTGGAGCTTTTTAGCTTTTTAGTTGCCCATATGCAGGTTTCACAAGTTTTTTTTAGATATATAGTTTTCTCAAGTAAAAGCATCTCACTTGAATGGCTGTGAGGTTTTCAGTTTAGTGTGTGAGTGAATGAGTTTGGTTTCATATGTGAATGTGACAGTATGTATGTGTGACAGCTTTTCAGTGGTTTAAGTGGCAGGTTTTTTCCAGTACTACAAGAGAACACGTTAACTGTGAATGTGAGCTCACTTTAAACAGTGTTTCGGTTGTGTAAATGTTGTGTGTATGTGGGCATATCTTGTTTTTTTATTTGTTTGTGTGGAGGTTTCAGTTGTTTATGAGAATGTATTTCACAAGTATGTATGTGTGTGGTTTTCTGTATAGTCAGTGAATGATTTCAAATGTGTGAGAAGAAGAAAAACACGTATATATGTAGCAGTTTGGTTTGCTGACGGCCCCTCAAGCCCTTTTATTCAACCTGTGCAAACCCCCTTCTATGATGATACATAACAGAATTTAACACAGCTACACAGACAACACATTGACCATGGTACCTTAGGGAAGGGAATGAAAGAGTTTGCTTAGTTTGTTTATGAAGATAATCAGTTACTATAAAGACTCAGATATATCAGATATCAGTGTTGGCCGCCACGTTAAAGCAATGAAAAAAATAGACATTTTATCACATCAGACAACAAGAACTTAAGATCTCATGTCCAGGGAAGATGTAAAGGGACTCTTTCATGCCTTCATTTCAAGCAGCATGTACTATAATGATGGACTCTTGAGTACTGAGTCCAGTATCCTTTCAAATGCCTTCATTGATCAGTGTCTCTACTGTTCTGTTAGTGCCTTTTGAATTTATGTGGAATTTACAACTTCTTACTGCACTGTAGCTGCAGCCTGGACTGTATTTCTGATCGACTCCTTTTTCTTTCATTTAATTTGTGTTTTATTTTATTTTATTCCATCTTAATTGACTTTATAGTACTTTTCACTGCTTTCTGTTTTGAAAGTCATTCTAAGGCTTTATCTTGACAATCTAAAACATTTTAAATTGCCTCTGTTCACTCTATGAAGGTCACTTGCCTTTCATTGCCCAGGTAGTGTCTAACACCTCCTTCATTGTTCAGTTTCACTTTTTTCTAATTATCACACTTTATCATCAAAGCCTCATGTCTCAGTTCTGAATGTTTGAAAACTTAGGACAGAACTTGTCAGCATCTCCTTGCACTGAAACACTGGTGGAGTGGAAGAGCTTCAGGCTACCAAGCTAACTAGTTTACAAATTAGGGCTGTAGAGATAAATATAATAATAAAAAATAATGTATATTGAAGAGCTCCATGAGCCTGTGAGGCCAGTACACACAGTTAGATGGACCTGTTGGTCTCCATGTATCAAGTTGGCAGGTTATATATCAGTGTTTGGAATATATTCAGAAAACAACAACTGATATGTTTTTTAAGCATTTATTAACAATTACATTATTGAAAGGATGTAATAAAATGTATGTTCATTGTAAACAGCAGGGCACAATGTCACTGAACACTTAATAAAGAACATAATGTATGACAAAGAGTTAAAGAGGCAATTTAGCTCAAGATGCAAAGCTAGCTGGTTAGCATACTAACTTAAGAAGGTCATTGTAACACAAAACACTGATGACTTTGTCAAAACCCCTGAGCTTTTGCTTCTTCAATTTTTTGGGTGTTTAAAAATATGTTACATGTTCATCCTATGAAGCCCGCGAGGACAAACAAATGCAAAAACATAATATATTGCAAATATCAGTGTACTGTAAAAGTATAATTTTTTTATCATGAAATATCTCATTCTAAGTTAAAAGGAACCTACAGCATTTATTTTTGCATTTACACTGTCAGACATCAGAACTCTAAGTCAAACCACCTATTTGTACGTATATACACAAACACACAACTCTTCTGTCTTCCGTCTTCTTGTAGCATTCCCTTCAGAGAGGTGCAACGCAGCAAAGTTCAGATCATCTCCACATTTAGTCTGTGAATTGGAAAAAAAGCCTTATGATGTGGTATAGTAGTTGTTATGTGCTGCTGTTGGTAATTATGTTGCTGAAATAATAAATCATGTAATTTGGGATCATCACTTACAATGCCACACACTTGTTGGAATGAGTCGTCACGTCTTGCTTGTGAAGAATCATTTTCTCTCCCTGTTAATGGGTGAAAAGGAGAATATAATGGCAGGGACAGAAAGGATGCAGAAACACTGAGAAACACTGCATGCTTTCTTTCAGCACTCATGTTAACCAGTAGGGCCTTTTACACAGTGAGCTGGCTAACAGATGACTGTAAATATCAACTAAAAGTGAGACTTAAGAGGAGGAAAGAAGCAAAACTGCTTGTTGACCGACAATAAAACTCACCTTTACATCCTTCACCTGTTGGTCCTGAAGTAATGTAACAGATGAAAACAATGTTTGCAATCACAGAAATGACCGAGAAGAGGATTGGTATCAACAGCACTTCGAATTCAAAGCTTGGTGTTTCCTCTAGAGAGCAGAAAAAACAACATTAGTTCATTAATAGTTAATAAATGCACATACAATCTCAAACTGATAATGACAA
>JAPZDV010000672.1:0-10112 GCA_029814665.1 Acanthurus lineatus | reverse complement strand
TTTCTGTCTATTTATTCTTTGTCTGCATTATGTAAAACACATGGTGCAAGTAGTTTTTTTTATAATTTCTGTCTTTCATTGAAAGTGGTCAAAGGGCTTAAAGATTCAGTGGAGAAAGTTTCAAAGAATTCAGAATATTTGAAATGCCAGTTGAAGTGTACCAGACAAATTGAGCTGGAAATTGGAAGAATTCTTCTTTTATTGATGTTCAATAGTTACAACCTAAGCCCAGAGTCACTCAAAGTGTATGCATTGGAATGAGTTGAAATGTCAGCTAAACAAAATCAAATGAATGCAGTCGGAGTGCACTGAAAGCAAGCGTGCATCTCTGAAAGAAGGTGCTGGTTGAGGTGACTTTCAGTGTGAAGCAGTTGCACGGGTCTGAACTTACACTGAACCAGGCAATAATATGCAAACTTCACTGTGACTGATGATGTGATATTTCTGCTTAACTCAACAGAAAAACAGACACACTTGTTGTAAATGTGCCCCTTTGCCAACCACCATTGTGAATTTATTTTCTTTGTGGAAGAAATAGCAGAAAAAAACATTTCAGAGTGGATAAAAATTTTGATATGAAGAAAAAAAATCACCACCTAAAAAGTTACTGCAACTAAGTGACTGACCATAAAAATCTTATTGGTTGTAACAATAACAACCTTATTATCCTTTACTATCATCGATTTATACACCTATCTAACAATATCCTGCAGTTCCTGGAATGTGGGTATAGGTAATAAAAATGTTAATATATGGCAGTGGCAATTTGCTGAATGATAATACACAAGTCACCGTCTGTTCATTTTACACAGTATATAGGAAAGAAAGACAGAGAGCAACACAGTGATACAGATATGAAGCCACAGGACGTGTAGCCCTTGTCAAGTTCTTTATTAAGTTCATGTGGCTTTACATAATTGCTTTTCATGTCAGGAGGTATGCGTTCATATTCACCTGAGGTGAAGAGCTTGGAGTTTCTTTTATGTTCAAACACATTAAAAGGCAAAAATAAAGTAAAATTACCATCAAATTTCCATGTATTTTTTTTAATTGATGGGAGGGTGCTTATAGATTTGACATCCAAACATACAAAAGCTATTTGAAAACCAGTAAACATAGATTCCTACAGATTATTGTTGTACAGAAATTGTTTTCAATTGTTCCGTCTCAATAAATTTATTATAAGCTGTGATCTAGACCTCCTTCATATATAAAGTGTCTCGAGACATATTATGTTGTTATATATAAACAAAATTGACTTGACTAAAATGGATTGACAGATATTCAATGAATGGCCATGGTTCTCCACCAGTTTTTCATCAGTCATCTATCCATTTTCCTAAGTGACCTCCCCATCAGCTAAAATGCAGTCTTTCCCATAATAATGCTGATAACTATTCCATCAATAGCATTTAAGAGGTGTGTCGTTTCATGCCAAACAACAGATATGATTCAACTTGACAGTCTGAACAGCAGACGATTAGTTTAAAAATACATGTTTATATATAACCTAACTTGCAATAACATGGTGCATCCTTGTGGGAAAGGGATACTGTCATGGGAAATAAACTCCTATTTTCTTCCATTGCAACGAAGAGTGTATCCAGTTTACTGAGTGTAAACAAGAACTTGGTGAAAGAGCATAGATGATACTCTGATGTCCTGTTCCCAAAAAGAACTGACAGAAACACTGAGGTAAAAGTTGTTGTGGGAATTATACAAGGTCCTATGGCGGTCACATTGTTTTAACCTGGCAGGTTTTAAAATTCAGTAGATCTCATTGTTTAGAAAGAAGTTGCAAGTTTCATCCCATCATGTCATGTCATGAGACTTTGATGCAAACTTGCCCAGACAGTACACAAGGACGTCTCAACACCCACCTTTCATAAATATTCTTTCCAGGGACTATTTTGGTACAGTAAGCTATAAGTCTGCATTCTTTAAGTGTTGCCTCTGCTTTAATATCTTAAAAAAAAAAAAAAATCAAGTTACTAAATCCTGTTTTAACATTTTGGGGATTTGGAACAGTTCCCAGCTGGTCTTGTGTGTGAAAGTGTTGGAAAAAACAAAACAAAACAAAAAAAAAAAAACAACTTATTCTCAATAAAACATGTAATAAAACTATAATTTTTCCTACTAATTTTATTATTGGTTAGATGATATGAGTATTTATGAGATATAAATAAGATAATATAGCTACTACCCTTATTGCTGTTAGTTAAATATGAAGAGAGAGCCCGCAGGTGATTAACTTAGCTTAGCATGAAGACTGACAGCACAGACACATCGAATAATATATGAATAACATTATATTTCTCTTTTGTTTTATTTGTAAAAAAACATTCAACAAAAAATCAAAATAAAACAATAAAATTCCTGTAAGGTGTTTTATTGGTAGGAATGTGTTGGAAGAAGAGAGAAGAGTAGGCTACTTTGGTTGTAAGCTTTTTTTTTTTTTAAAACATTTTTCAAACACAAATTTCATTCCAATGAGGGTACAAAGTAAAAGTTGAGATGTAATTTCTGGGAACCATGAAATTTCTTTCCTGTGCATTCAAACAAGTTTTCTTCCTCGTGGTGGTGCTGGTGGAAAATCAGATCATCAGAGTCATCAGGATTGACTTTGTGTGCTTGAATAATTTGATCTTTATCCATCCAAAGTGTTAAACTGAATGATGAACCAACATTACTTATGATAAAGAAACGCCAGTAGCATGTCCAAAACATTAAGTCATTGTAAGAGCTACTGAATGGAAAATTGGCTGCATGGTCTAACTCCAAATGATTATTATTTTAAAGAATGGCGATGCATGAAGATTAAGTGATCTGTGCGATACTTTGGTGCCGCAGTGCAACATTCTGCTGTAAAACTGGAGTGAGATAACAGCCCCTCCCTGCAGCTCATTGTGTTTGTCTTAGTCGCTTTACGAGTGTGTTTGTAAGAGGGGTAAATTGATTTTTGCAGGGAATGTTTTTTTTTTCCTGTAGGTAATTATGGAAATGGCAACGTTTCCTGCACATCTGCTCAAGCAGTCTGTCCTCTTTGGGCTCTGACAAATTACTCTACAGGAAATGCTGAAATAATTGCAGGGATGTGTGCATGCATACAGAAATGTGAACGTACTGTACATTCTTGCACACAACACACATGCACACGCATGCACCTCCATGTCAGATGCAGCTCTGGAACACAAATGTCACTTCTCATTGTGTACTCAATGTGCTGTAATAGATGACAACATACATCTCCCATGATCCAAACAGACTTACACCCACCCACGGTCATGAATGACCATGGTGACAATAAATGCCCTCTTCAGATGAAGGACATTTATTGTAGTTGGCACAAACTACAAACTAGATGTACTTCCCAAGTTTATAAGTCTAGTAAATATACAGTGATTTGTCCCTTTTCTCACATACACACATAAATACATATTTATTCAAATATACAAGCACTTATGCAAACATGGAGAATTAAGAAGGGAGAGAGACTCATAACTAACATCTTAAACCTCAAATGACTTGATATAATGATTTTTAGACTGAAGAGCCCTTTTAATCACATGAAAAAAAAACCCACAGACACAAGAACAGATCAGCACACCTCCTATGCAGCATTTCTTGGAGTAGAAGCACTGATTTTATGCACAACGTAGCCCCACAGCAGAGCTTGATATTAGCACCCGCCCACCCGCCAAATGTATGTCTTGTTTTTTTCCTCTCTTTGAGCTCTTCTCATTTTTTTTTATTTTGTGCCTCCTCTTCTCCTCTCTCCTAAGTTCTCCTGCCTGTGATCTGGAAATTGATTTCAGTGCGCCATCTTGAAGGATGTCTCAATCCTTAAAATGTATCTGAAGGAGTCAGGAGTGAGAAGTGATGACGCCTGCTGGAGAAGCTATCAGCGAAGGTGCGCAGGTGTGTTCACTGCCGAAGTCTTTTTGCAACTGTGACGCAAAAAAAAATGACTCACAGCTAAAAATACAAACCATAGAAGGAGAAAAAATCTGTAAATATAACTTTTTCTTTTGTGTGCAGAAGTTCTAAAAGGTGATTGACGTACAATCTTTCTGCCCTTCACCACTGGAGCTCTTTCTTACTGCTTTCCCTGATAAAATTCCATCTTGATATCATGGTTTCATAATTGATTGTAGGCTACATCCAATTCGACTGCTAAATATCATCCATTTCACAAGTGCAAGCAGCAGCTAATATCAAATTATTATATCACCCTCTTGCACTCAGCACTAATTTGTGGGATTGCATGTTGTCATATAGGCTGCTATTTAATTGTCCCTTATGTTTCTGTATGTCGTTCCAAAAGTACAATCGTGTGACTGCTGTTGCAAATAGTGCTATAGGCCACTTAGTCTCGCTTGGACAGCCACATAGTGGAGCACCACACACACACACACACACACACACAATCGAAGACAAAGTACATGTTTAATACTGAAACGATAAAAAGGACATCTATATGATAAGAAACCAGTGACGTGACAAAAAAGCCAAGGCTGCTTTTGATATAGTTGTTCCTAAATTTACGCTGACATCAGAGGTGGCCAAGGTCGTACTAAACCTGAATATCAGCACACAGGGACTTTCTGATTCCCTTATTCTGTGTTAACATCCAATAGTCCTAAATAATGTGTATAATGACCTGTGGGCCTGTAGAGCTCTTTGAGTTACAACAGTAACGAACAACTAAATGAAATTGAGGATTTTGTTTAATTAATGCTTGAATGGGAAATTACTCGGATGCATTGTCTTTCAAGAATATAAACCAGAACATCCAAAGAAAACTATAACTTACCATTAGTATAATGAGGAGATACATATACATCATACAATTAGGGCTCATAAACAATCACGCTTAAGGAGTCCTGAGGGTTATGAACAACAGGCAGGAGCTGATCTGCTAGTCTCTTTCGCCAGCCATGTCTTCTCTGTTTCCATCCCACTGGACAGGCTGGACGATTTTCTATCTCCCTAACTTCTTCAGTTGGCTTGATTATGCATCCTGCACTCAGACAAATGTTGTGGAGGGCACAGCAAACTGATAAGAACAGGTAAAAAAAGCAGTCTGCCTCCAGGTACAAAACAGCAGGCACCCCCACTGCATCTACATCGTACCAATGGCCTGCTTTATTATGCTGCAGGCTTTGCCTTGGTTAAAGAAGCTCTGTACCTTCCCTGGAAATGTCTCCTGATACAGGATGATGAAAGCGATAGGTTGGTCAGTGCAAAGGTAACCATCACCCCCCCCGCAGTACCTTGTCATATATACAGTCTCTAGAACACCAGTGTAATGCAAAGGCCAGAAATATCCCACAAAGGTGTTGAGGACCAGGCCCTTCATATCACTTAATGCCATGTGCAGATGTATGGATTGGAGGAGCTTATAGGTGATGTAGTCCTTTCCATCAGGTCTAGAAGGGGCTTTAATACAAATATAGTACCAGTGCATGCACCAACACACCTCACGAAGACAGTGCTGTTGGCCAACTGTCAGAAGCACCGTCCAATTTCCTTCAGCTCAGAAGCAGCAGGAAGTTTAATTACCTCATGCCTGAGAGCAGCGATCCTACCAGCTCCCTTGTGGACAAGACTGTAGACAGTTACTATGGGGACAAGAGAGGCCTGAGACACCACAGTGTATGATAAACCAACAACCAGTACATGGTTATCAGTGCAGTTATGTAGTGTCCCCAGGCCTGCCTCCTATCAGGTGACAGATGCTGAATCAAAGCTTCCAAGGAGTCAAGGCTGAGGTGGTGGTCTTGCAGGAGGTTCTGGTTCACCTTCAAAGTGAATCTGTTGTACAGGAACAATGCTGCTGAAGCAATTATAAATTGGTTCTGGTGGATTTTTCAGCCAAAAGAGCGAATAAAAACTGGTTATGTGTGCATCTTGGGCATAGTTTTTAAAGTAAAATGTGTTGTAAAAATCAAAAAACCCAATTTTCTTTGTTTTATGAACAAAATCTTGTGAGCTACATCTAATATTATAATAAAATTGTGTTTGTATGTGGAATTCCTTCTATCTGTGTTTTTTTATCTTTAATTCCAACCATCTAAGCTCCTTCTTTTACAAATACATAAAAAAATGCATTGATAAAGAGCTCGTGCTGCAGCAGGGTGGCATAAGGCATTTTTGCTCTCCATCACTGGGAATGGCGTCTCTCCTGCAGTAACACATCACGCTGCAGCTGATGCCACTGCCACAGGGTACCCTCTATAGCTGTCTTCATTAAGTTATTTATTTATTAATTTTATCTCTCTCTCCGTCTGAAGCCAGAACCATTAGTTGTTGCTGTAATGGAAACAGGAGCTAGGCCTACCTATCCCTTATACACTGTCAGGTCCTTGATGATTTCATTAATTTCTTAGCTCTGGGCTGGAAATTGACTGCAGGTGTTTTGTGTTTAGAGAAGTGACAAATGGATGATAAATCATGTTATAAAGGGAGGGAGAGGAGGACGCAGATAAAAGGGAGAAATATCTGCAAATTTTAGTCAGGTAATGACATGTTTTGATTGAAGTATTAAAAGCAAATATCTATTTTTTTTCGAGAATACTGTTCCATTCATCTGTAGAGATCATTAAATAAAATGTATTTTAACAGTCAGTTACAAAACAATGGTCAGATGATGCAGCTGTGCAACATAACATCACTTGAAAGTGGCATTCCGCTAAATAGACATAAGAAGGGAAAGTTAAGGACACTGAAAACTAAGGATGTCTTGTTTCTTTCCTTGCTGGCGTCTTGGGTGGGAGGAACTAAGACAAAGGGGAAGAGGAATGTCAAGGAATCAAGGGTGTAAGAACTCTTTCACCCCCTCCTGAGGTCAGCCACCTGCCTCAGGTGCTCATTTCCTCACCGGTGACAACTGTACAGGGACAAATTTTTATATAACTCACTCATTAAGCATAATGAAGGGATTGGATGTTTAGAGTGACAGCAGCCTCTAGCTGTCTACTGGGTGTCACACAGTCAATGGTAGCAACTTCTCCCCAGCTCCACCTTCTTAGCCATACATGGCCACTTCTAAAACCATAAAAATAAAGATGGTGGTGTCAATGATACCAACAATATTGAAACAATACGTGGTGTCATGGTGGCTCTGTCTGCCATTTAATTCACTAAGACACAAGATAAAAAGAGCTGGACACTTCGAACTTCACTGCTTACCATTGTTTTCTCATCCACAACATATGTAATATGTCCCTGAATGGAGCAGTTTAAAAAAACAAACATTGCCCACTTCCCATAAGACATACCATGTTTTAAGCGAGACAAAACTAAAAGTTTTTAAAGTATTGATTTATTTTAAACCAATATAAATGTACTGTAACTCTCTGTCTCTCTCTCCTTCTGTCCCTCCATGCCCCTATATCTCTCCATATATGCATGTGTATAGATATGTGGTGCAAAAAGGGTGCAAAACTACAGTTAATCAGTGCTTCATACGTAATAATAATAGTATTAATGATGTAAAAAAATGCATAACGTACACATCTTGATTTATAGATGTCTTATACAACGTACAATTATTCATTATTCATTCATTACTTTTTAAAGCCTTCATGTAGGGTTAAATTACATGCAGACAGGAACACATATGATAATATATTATATGATACCATGTACATGTTAATTCAACTGATCCTGTCTTTTCTCTGCTAGGAAAGCCAAGTGAAAGACGTAACTTAAAGCTTTTGGCTGATACTTCCAGGGAATGTTTGCACATGAGCTTCCTTCATGAGGAGTTCTTGCTTCAAAGATATGGATCTACTATCCACAACTTGCATTAGAGTTAAGGACCCTGCAGTGTCTCTGGCTCTGATAGCAAGGAATCTGAGTCTGTCATTGGATAACCAGCTGTCCTCCTGCTGCAAAAAACAAGATCCAGCAGATGTATGCTCCACAGCATCAGGAGGATATATCCCCTCCCCACACAGAAGGAGGCCAGGTTCAGACTCTAACTGACTTATGCCTTGACTACTGCATCTCACTTCGAGCTGTATGTGTCATCGAACCTCTGCACCTCATCTAAAATACATCCTAAGATCTAAGTTCTTCTTCTGTTGGTGGCTGCTCAAATCCATTTCAAGACACCTGCCTTCTGCTATGTGAACGGCTTAGGCCCATCTTATATATAGGACATGCCAGTAATACACCTCAGTCCATCTACCACGCTCAGCTTAATCAGCTTGCAATCCCCACAATAAAAAAAGGGGCAGCTGCCACATATCAAGACAGCAACTATTTGCTTCACACTGATATCAGGACACGAGCAACGCTACACATATAGACAGACATTAAAAAACATCTGTTCAGTCTTCACATCTGCCTATGAAAAATGAAAATGATCTCTCGTTATTATTAAATGTAGAAATTGAGGCACTTCAGCTTATTTTATAAAACTGATATTGCTTTTTTGCTACTTGTAGACTGTATTCACATTCAATAAACTTATTTTAAGTCATTCAGATAAAAGCATCAGCCAAATAAATGTAATGTCATGTCAAACACACAGACTAACAAATATGTGTATTTGCACGGACGCATATACACAGCCTTTAAATGTGTCTACACACCTTTTGACTCATGAAGACTAACAAACACACACAGCTCTATACTGCAGCAACCACAGCACAAATCATTTGTCTCCGAATTCTGACTGCCTGACTGAAATGACAATGATGATGATGATGTTTTCAGACACACTGTCAAGTACGATATTCGCTCTGGGAAAGCACGGCGGTGATGTATGCTGATAAGACCTGAAATAGACCTAATCAGCGGGTAAGTACCACACAATCAGGTAAATCTATGGAGATGACAGCAGAGGCAGCAGGTAGATGAGAGTCAAAAGTAGTAAAATCATACGATAAATACTGACTAACAGAGATCTCGAGTGCTCCTTAACTCACTTTTTCACACTAAATGACTCATTTTCACTCAGACGTTCGATGACTCAGCTAGGTGCCCTTCTTCCATATATTAATGCTGGCAGCAAAGTTTGTTGATTGAAATGGCTTTATGTGGAGTGTTATTCAGAGTCGTAATCATAGCTTAAACCTGTAAATCCCTGACATTTTCACAAAAATAAATGTCATCTGTGTCACCTTAACACAGTCTAAGAGCAACAGGGATTCAACCTATATGGCCGCTATTTGATGGCTTTTACAACATTGTGGTTTGGAAGGTCTTTACCAGGGTACCCAAAATATAGGTCTTGTGGAAAAAAGAAGCTGTACATCTTATACTATTACAATATTATATTCAATATAATAATATATAATTAAAGGACCATATGGATTTAAAAGTGGCCAGCAGAGTAGTTGGTAAACCTGCATACTAAAGTTTTACCTGGTGTTACTAACAAACAATGAAAAGGTCCAAAAGATCCATTTTCAGTGACTCTCTCTACACACAGACTATATAAATGGACAAGGTTATCACACTCTCATGCTGCCTAAACAATCGTCACACGGAAACACTGTGGTAGCAAAAGAGATGAACAGGCAAACATATAATGGGACAGCTTTTGTCATAGCTCTAAAATGGCTCTCCGTTGTCTTTTGTGAGTGTTTGTGTGTATGTGTGTGGTTGTGTGTGTGTGGGCAGTGGTGGTTGGCTGTGGTATATCAATCACTGCCATGTATTTCAGTCATGTTAAGTTGACAGCTACGCGGTGATCATTTGTCTAATTGTATGAATTTGCCAGGTGTCACTCAGGGTTAGGGTTAGTGACATGTACCCACTTGACCCCCTTGACCGAGGTCTCTGCTGTTGCTGCTGCTTACGTGCTGCCCACATTATTCAGCCTGAGTAGACAAGGTGTACACAACAAGCTTCTTGTTGTAGCACTGGAGGCTGCACCATGTGCATCCATGTGTTTCCTGCCTTGGTTGTTTGAATGTGTAGAGGTGGAAATAATGTGCTTCCAAATTACATCCTATGTATGTCTACAAATGAATAAGGCTTTTTTAAATGCAGTAAGTTCTAAGTAAACTTCTTAAATTTGTGTTAAAGAGTCATAAAAACAAGGCAACTGGACTTAAGTTGAGTTTTTGGGAAGACGTTTCACTTCTCATCCGAGAAGC
>JAPZDV010000671.1:0-10129 GCA_029814665.1 Acanthurus lineatus | reverse complement strand
GCAAAGAAGACACACTGAAGGAGGAGGGTGTGTGACTGCCGGTTTGCGTAGTTATCAGCCAATCAGCGCATCGTTGTATTGGGAATGAAAGCCCATAATGCAAGCGTGAGCGCGCGCACAGTCTCACACACACACACACTCTCTCTCTCTCTCAGCCAGTCTAACCTCGCGTCAGTCAGTCAGAGAGAGCGGCGTTCTGTGTTTTGTTTTGGTTTTTTTTTGCCCTGGGTCCACAAAGAGGTGGTCCGCAGTCCGGATGTGGACCGCAGTCCACCTATTGCGAACCCTGGGCCCAGACATTACAGTGGGTGGTGAAGTGAGTGTGAGAGGATGGGAGCCGAGTCTCTGTCACCCGTCTGGTCTTCAGGTCACTAAAAATGCAGTGCGGTCTCACGGCCGCCCGCTAGGGAGTGTGAGCTCCCATAGAAATCTGGAGAAACAAGATAATAAACAAACAAACAAAATAATTCTTACCTAGTTGGAGGTCCTCCATTCAAACTCTTGCTAGTTGCTGGAGGAAGGTGGTGACACGCGGGCTGATGGTTGTCACCTTCCTCTTCACCAGATTCCCAGTCTTCCGGCTCGTGCCCACTTTGGCAAGGCATTTGGTTCCCTCATCTGCATTGATTCTCACAAAGAACCTTTTGAAAGAATAGTAGCACAAGCATTTGTCATTTGGTCCTTCATTTTCATTATGTTAGTTCATTCATTTTTTTTGTGATAATAGTTCAGTCTGACAATTCTGGATTGTGTTCAACATTTTTCTAGAATCAGAGCCCACAGGTGGATGCTGGGGAGGCACCACTTCCCTAGCATCCACCTGTGGGCTCTGATTCTATGATTTCTTGTAGGGGTCTGCTCTTCATTCCCTTTAATGTCTGTAGCAGCAGGTAATACAAGCAGCAATGATAGCAACAAGCAGCAGCAGAGTAGCCAGGGATGATCAGGTAAGCATGGGATTTAAACAGCCCCGACTGCTGCCTGCAGTCTTCCTCAGAAGCGACAGGTGTGACTTATTATATCAGCTGACGTTCCGAGGCGTGGCGAGAGAGAGTCCCTCTCTACTGTGAGATCTACCAGGTAGGCCACACCTTGGAACATGAGCTGATATAAACACATCACAGCCACCAGCTGACGCTTTTGAGGAAGACTGCAGGCAGCAGCCGAAACATAAAGTTACCTTCCGATTTTCCTTTGTTTGTTTAAAAGAAATAGGAATGCTAGAAAATTGAAAATTGAAAAGGGGACAAAGTGAATGCCATCACACTTACCTCTGTATCATCTCCAAAGTTGTTGATGCTGACTCCACTTGCAAAGTCAGTCAGTTGTTCAGGCTCATAGTACACTTTCTCCTCCAGCGGACCATCCAGCAGGTTGCATTTGGCAGGCTATTTCCTAAAACAGATAAAGTATTGTCAGGCTTACCATTGTGGATGAAATTACAGAATATGACAAAGACACACATTTCTACATGAAAAAAAAAGAATGAAAATATTTCTATTACCCAGCATGATGATCCTTGGTGTAGTGGGTAATACCATCTCCAAGAGTGATCAAGAATCTTTACTTGTATTTGGTTGCATAGAGGGAAGTGATGCAGAATCAGATGTTTGCGAGACAGGCTCAAGTGCAGTGGATTCAGGCTCGTGTGGGTGGTTAGACAGCATAATCTGATCATCTAAGCAGTCAGACAGAAAGATAGACCCACACATACAAAAACTATTAATAATTCCAATTAACTATATACAAATATACAGGTATTTACAATAACATTTGTGTTCATTAATAAAAGCAAGTTATGAAGTTTATAAGAAAAGAATATTCAGACATTTAGATTTTAATGATTCCCGTCTCAGTTGCTCTCTTACTTTGCTCTCTTATATATGTTATTTAATGTTTTTTACCCTTGTAACCATGAATTAGGACAAGCTGGATTTGGTCATCTAAAAAGTCACACACAAAATAGAATAATTCCAATTAACTATATACAAAGATACAAGTATTTATTATAATAATTATGTCTTAAGAAAAGCAAATTAAGAAGTTCATATGAAAAGAATATTCAGACATGTAGATTTTAACGATATCTTTCTCACTTGCTCTCTCATTTTGCTCTCCTTTATATGTTATTTAATGTTTTTACCCTTGTAACCATGAATTAGGACAAACTGGATTTGGCCATCTAGAAAGTCACACACAAAACAGAATGATTCCAATTAACTATACATTTATTACCTCTGATATAGTTTGTGACAACTGTTCTCTTTAGACAGGCCTTCTATTATGAAATTAACCAATATGTCTTCACCTTTTTTAAATGTTTTAATGGATCTCCAAGTTTGAATTGGAGTCAGGAACGGCATTTTGTCTTTTTCGACAAAAGACAGATCATCTCCTTTATGAACTCCAATACTGTCTCTTAAGTGGTCAGTAAGGGTCTTTATTGTGTCTTCATCCAGTTCAGGTAATGCCATGTTGACCTCATGTTGAAGGCTCCAGTCAATCATATCTGCAATGGTTCAAAATGCAGACACAGAATGATGCAAGGAGACAACACTCAGGCCTGATGCATTGTACACTGGCAGAGGGTAGTAAGCACACAAATGAAGCAACTGGTGCCTTTCTGCCAGTGTTTTACAGAGGTGAACAAAGTTGTGCAGTTTCCGGGCACATTCCTTAAAATAGGAATGCTTACTCTCAAACCTGAGAGTCCACAAACGAATAAGTGGCCCAAAGTGCAAAATGAGGTCACTGTAATGAAGCAAATAATGATGTTTTGGCTTGAGTGGATGGTTAGGGAACAAGGTGTGCCTTAAATGCAAATATT
Source organism: Acanthurus lineatus (assembly GCA_029814665.1). Lineage (NCBI taxonomy): Eukaryota > Metazoa > Chordata > Actinopteri > Acanthuriformes > Acanthuridae > Acanthurus > Acanthurus lineatus. The sequence goes on along the minus strand of JAPZDV010000671.1, from coordinate 7,302 downwards.
CTTTAGTGAGTACCCTCAAATATGCAATTTGATCATGGTGGATTTTGGGAGCACGAATGAGCTCAACCATCTCCTTGAGTTTCAGACACAGTTGCCACACTTCACTGTCCAATGGGTTTTTCATCCAGTTATTGACCAATAATGGCAACAGTAGTAACAGACACCAGTTCTGTGCTTCAGAACCAGCAAGCTTTTTGCCACTGTCCTTAACCTCACATGGTTTGCTGAGACCATCATTTCCTGTGTATTTAAACTGTAAGATTAACCTGTTGAGTTGAGCATAGGTGAAATGTTTGAAGTGTCACTAAATGTTTAATGTATAATGCTATGTCATTAGCAACTACACCTTCAAATAAATCATGACCCAAACAAGGGGGAAGCCATGTGCAGACATGAAAATATTTTAGAGAACTGAAGGTAGAGTCAACCTTTACTCCCTGTACAATCTCCTGGCCACTATCAGACAGCTGTCGCACAGTCTCTTTGTGATCATTGATTGTTCTTTTGGGGCCAAGCTTTAGAGGTGTCTTTATAAAGTCAGTTCTTTCAATTAAGCAGTACCTGCAAAAATGTGTATTGCAACTGAAATTTTCTGTAAAGCCACCTAGAGAGTGTGAGCCAAGATTATCTCCACAAATGGAAATTAGGGCAGCTTTGAGGGTTTTTCCATTATCTGTTTCAGTCCCTGTATGTTCTAAATCTTTCAGGTCTGCGATGATGCTAGAAAACACTTTTTCCTGACCAAAAGTCGTTAAGTCATTTTCTCTGCATAGCATCACCAATTGCATGGGATCAACACAAGAACGATTGTGTGGCTGGAACTCACTAAGACTCATGTAGACTCCCAAATCTTGTGCTTCTTTTTCCCGGAGCCAAGAGGATTCACAACTTCAAATGCATCCTGGTAAAGGATAATAGACAATGAAGAAGGAGTGTCGTTCAGTAATGGATTGTCTTTAACATTTTTTCCATCTGCTACATCTTCTACAACCATGTGAGTAGATGTACAATTTTTGGATAGTTGATACTGTTCTTTTACACTGGAATGTCTGAAGAGGGATTTTAGTGTGTCTTTAATGCTAATGTATTGACAGAAACGTTCCTTTCCAGCACCATCAGTTCCCAAATATATCTGGGTGGGCTCAACATAATCAAAACGCTGCTTATAAAAGGTCTTCCTTGTTTTGTCTGATCTTAAAATTCCCTCACTGTACAAGGAGAAGAGATCCTCTTTCGAAAGCTCATCAATGATTCGTTCAATCTCAGTTTGTGACATGTTTAGCTCAGAAAGCTTGTTTTTCAACTTTCCATAGAAGTCTGACATACTAGAGCTGTGAACATGCTGAAATCCTTCAATAATGCTCTGTATGGTGCTAGCAGGCAACAGCATTTTCCCTTGCATTTTCAAGATAAAAAGGGCCAAGCTATGCAAGAATGACTCTTCATCACCACATTTGTCCTCTACATTATCACATGACGTTGAAGTCGTCAAGGGGCTACATAGAACACCCTGGGCCCTATGATACACCCGGCGCAAACGTCATTTTTCATGGGAGTTTCCAGGTCAACCTTTGCCACCTTGTTCCAGGAGCAGCAGAGGAATCCTGCTCTGCCTTGCTCCTTGTTTTTGTGATCAAGTTACAAGCTGTTTTTATGTCTGCGCCTCCGTTTAGACCAGGTTTTGGCATTGAGGTCAAATGCGCCAGGTGTAAGATAGCAAACACGCCAGGACACGCCTCAATTCCACCTTCATCCTCAGACCTCCCGCCCCTCAGCACACAGACCCGGCGTTTCCAACAAGAAAAAAAAAGAGTGGAATTTACTTTACTTAAAATATCACTTGTATTAAATTCCAACGATTAAACACAGTGAAGCACAGAGAACAGACGTTTTAGTGAGGAAAAAAAACAAGGAAACGACTGGACCGTTAGCAACACCACATAACGTCAACCTCGCCAACTAAGACTCGAACATATTATAAAAATAAATACTTAACATTTCAACTGAAACATGTAACAAGAGGATGGGATTTACTTTACTTACGATGTAACTTTTAGTAAAAGATGATAAAACACCGTGCAGCACTTACCGTGTTGTGTACTGTGTACTGTAAATCCTCCTTGGCAGAGTTACGCTAATGCTGAAAGTGCGACTTCCTGTGTCATTTCAGAGTAAAAGCTGAGCAGGGCTTTCAGTGGCGGACAACACTTACTTTGAAAGCCAGATGCTATAGACAGGGAAAAACGTTACGCGTTCCTGGTGAATTGATATATCTGATATAGACCAAAACACAAAGTATTTACTTACCTCGGCTCAAACCAGTGAAGTCTTCTTCAGAATCTGATAGTAATATTCTCAGCCATCAGGAGTTGCATAAAATAAAATAAATGCATAAAAAGCCCGGAAAAAATACTGACCCTTGGGCTGGCGGTGGTAAGAAATTTGGTGGCGGCAGCAGCCACACACACACACACACACACACACACCGCAGCTGAAGCGCTATCGTACTCTACAACAATTTAGCGTGAGGAAACACCAGAGACACCAGAGACTGGCTAAAACCAAATAAATAAGAGAATTAAAAGATATCATAAGTGCAGAGACATGATAAAAATAGTTAAAATTATACAATAAATAGGCTAAGATTAAATATTCTAAAAGACTAAAACTAAAAACTAAAGGATAAAAATCAATAAATAAAAGGATAAGAAAAATAGTAAAATCTGTAGCCTAAGTAAAATCTATTCAAAAGCCAGGCTTAAAAGGTGTGTCTTAAGTTTGTTCGTTGTAGGAATGACTATATGATAGGCTACTGTAGAAACTGAATTGTCCTTCGCAATTGGCCTGCGGGCCACGAGTTTGAGACTCCTGCTTTAGACCTTCTTATTACTTGTCCACCCACTCCTCTTACTGTGGTAAGAGGGTTAATATTTGAGACTCTTCTACTCACGTTTTTTACAAGTAAACATAATTCTCTGCTCTGTCAGTGAAATTCTAGTATATATCTTGGCCTTTATGAGACCAGTAGTGATGACCTGAACCCTTTTCTTTCATCCATGACTGCTGGCTGTGACTAAATGCCACAGTTAGTCCCAGCAGTGCGCTGTAAGGATAAGCAAGGCAAGCAGCGCTTGACCAGTTAAAGCTAAAAATAGACAGCAGTTGGACAAGACAGAGGTGGAGGAGATATCTCTCTTTCCATCTCAAAACAGTTATCTATGCTATAAAGACTTTGACTTTATCTGTCTGTGCCATCAGTAATTTGTCACCACTCATTACTGATTAGACATAATAACAAATAGGTGTATTTAGACACAATCAAAGATGCTAGTAAAGATTCAGATTTGCACAAATTTAGACAAGGACTTGTGCAAATGTTTTGAATGTAGGATTACTAGGAAAATGGGAACAAAAGAGAGTGGAGTTACTGTTAAGAGGTAAGACCAGTCAGATCTGAGCTTTTTACAAAAAATGCACACACACATGCAGACCAATGCATAAATAATAACAGCAGCTGTCTTGATGGGGATGCACCCTATCAATTTCTTCTGTGAGGATATTGTTGTATGTTTAAGAACTCACCTGCAACCCATTCACTGTTTATTAGAATGATCATTTTTTTGATCTGGCTCTCTTGGTCTGTGCTGCCCAGCGATGTAACAGTAATGAGCATATCACTGCTAAGATTTTGATTAGCAATCGTGCTGTCCCATAAACCCAGTAGTTTCAGTTTAGTTTTAATAGTTTAATTTCTGAGTACTAGCATCACACATTCCACAAAAAGAGTGATATTGATACTCAATAACAATAATCCAAGTGTTGCAGGTCTCAGAACAATGATAACTCGTGCAAAACTGCCTCTTTCACTGAAAACTTGCAGAGCCTTTAAGATTCTGAAAGATTATATTTTTTTATTACAAAGATAAAACTCTAAGAGTAGAGGCCGTGAACAATGTGCATTTTTAACTATGATTGTCCAAAATCTTTTAAAGTAAGGCTTGAATAGAGCTATCTGTCCATAATGCAATGCATCCATCATCTACACCTACTTATAATTTAAAGGATCATTAAGGGCTGGAGCCAGCTTAAGCCTTTACAGAAAGGCAGGTTTCAGTCACTTTGGACACAGACTGTACAACAATGCACATTTTCACATCTATTGGCAATGAGGGGCCACAGTCAACAGAACTGTCCTGATTACACAGAACTGAATGAAGGCCAAAGAAAATCAGGTCCTGCACATTCATGTGCTGTTGGTGCTGACCTGTTAAAACAGCAGACAGTCATGTGACAGTTCATTCTATGGACCATCAGTATGTGACCCCATTTTCTGAATAACTAACAGTCACCACAGATAAAGTTGCCCCTTAGCAGAGCATACAAGCCCCAGTAGAATTGCTCAGGTTAAACAAATGAATTACCGAATGAAACCATTTTTGTAACCATTCTGAGCACTCAAAGACACATTGAATGTAAAACCAAGCAATGGAAACAAGTGAAAAGTCAGCTATTATGGGTAACTGAAAAGAAACTGATTTGAGCAAATGTCAAAATGTTCAATTTGATGCCAAAACCATAAAAAAAAGAGCTTTGCAGGCTTCTTTTTCTGGGTCAAGACGAAGGGTAGTTTGTCCCACAAAGGTCTTACTGAGTGTTCCAGTTAGCTGCTCTATTGAACAGCTGAAGAGATGCTTTTGCATGCAGACACAGTGAACATGTGCACACAAAGCACACATACCTTTAGGCAAATGTAGGGCGTTTGGGAGTCAGAGAATCATAAATAAATTCATATATGTTGTGCAGTGTCTTGGTTTTCCTTACACCAGAAGGTTTTTTTTTATAGCAAAACACTGAGTTTCCCCTAACCTTACAAAGCACATATTTTGGACAAAAGCATGCAAGAGGGAATTGTCCCCTTATTGGTATGATGCAGTGTTAGTTACTTTCTCTCCTCTGTGCTGTGCAATCTAAAGTGTAACCAAGCAAAAGCAGTCCCAGGCCTTCCAGTAAGCACACCACTGCTTTATCTGCTAACAGTTTGAGAGATGGAGAAGGAAGGCATTTCCCTTGTTAACACAAAATAAATTAATCCCTCTGGTATAAGTTTTTGGTAGTGTGAGAGAGAAAATGGTTTACTTGCCCACCTTTTGCCTTGTTTTGTCAAAACAAATTATCCTTTTACTACATGGAGGTATTTGTAGGAAAAAAAGTGATTTTGTCACATCGCTTGGGGTCCAAGTATTACATGGATCCCAAAATGGCAACAAACACTGTCCCCATTCGGAGTATTACAAGTACTCACATCACATGAATCGGTAAAGATCCCTAATTAGATTTTTTTTTCTTTTCACTTCTCCTGCCTTCTTAATTTATCAGGATCAGTGTTTTGTCAGTATTCATTAAGCAGAAAGATATTTACTATTTTACATTGCAAGAGAAACATTTGCAAACCTCATTCCTATTTACCCCAATTTCATTTATCTCATTTATCTGGCATTGTTTACTGTTTTGTTTGTAATTTTTCACAGTAGCTTTTATATTATATGTTATATATTATATTTCATGGTAGCATTTATATTATGACCTCTGTGAAGTTTGTGTGGCTGCTATGGTAGCAAACAGATTACATCTACATTCATTATTTAGCATATATTTGCAGTCCTGTTTCCACCTACCTGATGAACAAATGTTCAGTGTGTACTCCTTGATCCACTCCTCTCCACCACATGCTCCACTGTGTTCATCAGTTAGTTACCAACTGTATCTGTAAGTGCCTAATTCCATTGTCCAGTTTGTTATTCTGGAGAAGAAGTAACCATATTTGGTCTAAAGAGCAGAAGTTAGGAGGATACGCCTTGCTGCATATCTATGTAATTTGTAGCAGACAGTTAACAACTCAGCTACCATAACTCAAGACTGTCATGTCCTTAATTATGTATAACTTGAAGCCTCAGTATGATTTAAACAAATATGTCATAAAAAACATTCACCCTAGCACAGTTTTCATGATCATTAACAACAGGGACATAAACATTATTTTGTTCCAGGCTATAAACAAGTTTATCTCTGCTATAAAGCAGTGATATGAGGCTCAATGGGGGCTGACTTGCTTTTGGAAAACAGACAAAAGTGGTCATCCGTGAAATCTTTACAAAGCACAGCAGCCTGAATGATTTAAAAAAAACACAGAGTGCTTGTAGAATGCAGTGGGATGCTATACACTATTATAATTCATTATTTAATGCATGCATGTTACAAGGAATTTTAAATACCAAGAGCACAAAAAACATTACACATGCATAACACATTGCAACATAAAGAAATAAAACAGTTAGTACACTACATGCAACCAGACATGATATCTATACGTCCATGTCCACATTATACATTCAGTGGCTGTTGTACTCCACATTTTAATTACATTATACAACCTGCTAGTATAATAAAAAAATAAACTTCCTTGTGTCCTTGTATCCTTGTAATTTCACACTTTTGTCTACATTCTGTAGAGGGTAAAATGTTTCCATTTTGTGAACTGCTCAGATGTTGATGTATGGTCTCGATGGTAAGAGTGAGCCCTCTTTAACATAATAGGTTTAGCAACAGCCAATTAAAATAAACACAGCAAAAAAGAAACATTGTGTCGATGACTTTGCTGAATAATATGCCAGAGCCGCCAACAGAGGCGAGAGATGCTGCAGCTCAGAACAAAACCTAGCTATTATATTGTTCTCAGGCGATCTCTCATAATAGCAGGTTTAATGCAGGTGAAAATTATGGCTTATCTCTCCTGCTGAAGTAGGAGGTGCTGGCGTTTTCATGTCAAATCATTGTGTGCGGGGGTCAATAGGAGTTACCTTGTCAATTACAGAAAGCTTAAGACAGGATATCATGCTCGGGTATCCTCCATCTCCTATCAACCCCACCAACCCTCCAATCAGCTTTTCACACCACCTTCTTATTCCAATTCTCTCTATCTCTCCATTTTCCTCCATAAGCTGGTCTCACTATTGCTTTCTCTGTACATTACTGAACTTGAAGAGAGCGTCTCTGAAAGTGGCAGTTAGCAGGTTTACCTTTCTTATGTATGATGAAACTTGCAACACAGCATTAGCAAATCACATGGAAAGTGTGATGAAGGTGCAGTGACACAGGAGGATGGTGAGAAGATGTAATGTAGCAGTACATAGTGCTGTGTAGGTTGTTTTCTTTGTGTAAGTCCTTTTGTTATTATTATTGTCTAAAGCATGCTGACCTATTTTTGGGTCAATTGAACTGGATCTTGTTCTTAAGGTCATCCCT
>JAPZDV010000670.1:0-10129 GCA_029814665.1 Acanthurus lineatus | reverse complement strand
AAACTGGATGATAGATAATTGTTTTTAGTGTATTTAACAGCTGATTTAAGACATGGGTCAAAACCGACCCGTTAACATAAGAGATGGTAACAGAAAGCTAACACAAGAGGAGGGTTAAGCAGACTTGAGTTGTACTTTGGTGAAAAATTCCGCAAGGTGAAATAGATTGCTCCCAATTTATGTATTGCCTGTTTTAATCCCAGAGTATTTGCAGTTTCAAAGTCATCATAAAAAAGCTGAATCTGAATTGCATGCTTCTGTTTTGAAAATAGAGCATGACTCTCGAAAAGATCTCCATCACACAAGTCATTCAGATTTTCTCTTGAACTGGAATTAGTTTGAATCATCTCCTTTACATTAGGGTGTTTGAAAATAAACTGTAATGTTTTCAAAATTGGGATGTAAACAAATTTATCAGTAACAACAACCTGATCATAGGCTCCAGTAGTCAGATTGAGCAGAGTATCAAATCTTGTGCAAAGAACATATTCAACTGAGTCTATCCTTCCCCACTTCTCAGTAAAATACTGCCTCCTTTTACTTTCAGAATTTAAGACATCAAAAGGATTTTCCATTTTTTCAAAACATTTATCAATTTCACGCTCAATGTCACTTTTGACAGGCTCCTGTAAAGACAGACACTGCTTCACAGATTCTTTTGCTTGATTAAGGATATCAGCAACAATATCTTCCATTGAAATTACCAAAGAGTTAATGATTGATTCACCTACACCTGCCACTTTCAGTTCGGCTATTGTTGTAGCACAGCTGTCTACAAGACTCTTTTTGAGAAGGACTGGGTCAGAGGGGGAACTCCTTGATGGCAAGTCACCAAAATAATCAAAATAATAATAATAATAAAATAAAAAATAATAATAATCAAAAATCTTCAGATGTAGAGGGCCCTTCACCAGGATTGGAACAAGGTTCATGTGCTTTATTGAGATGCTTTCTAAACCCAGAAAAAGTGCCATAAACTTGCGAACAACCAGCCTGACCACATTTACGACTAAGTGTCTTTCCTGGACAAAGTCCATGGATCATCTTTAAGTGCTTTATCAGGGAATTAGCATTTGCCTGAGAGCTTTTGCAAATGAAATACAACATCTTTGTATCATCTCAAGGCAGCATCCGAGCCCTCAACTCTGCAACCCTGGAATTCACCTTAGGGGTAGCAAAATCTATGTCATAAATGGTGGTTTGCAAGATGTTGTACACATTTGCCAGATCCAGGTTGTATGAGGTGCCTAAGACAAAATGACCTTTGAAAAGCTCATCAAAACAGGCAAGAGAGTCAGGTGACTTACAAGGTATTGCATGTTTGTCAATCACAATGAAGTACTTGTGAATCACACTTCTCTGGGCCCCCACAGCAAGCAGGTAGGGTTGAAGGCTTCTGTGATGCTGTCCAGATGCCCCTGGATACTGGTCCCAGTCTGTAACATGAGAACTTCGTTAGTCTTGCTATTCAAATGAGTTGGGGTTTGAAAAGAAAATGACAAAGTTTTAAAATACAAATTAACGTGATATCACCATGATTTGACCATGATATTAAAAAAAGGTTTATAGGATTAGGAATGGGGACAAAACAGTGATCTTTCTTCTAATTTCATTGAACCGTGACCTTATCTTTATGAACTTCACAAGATGGTCACTGGCTTGTCTGGCTGAGAGCTTTCCTGGTCTCTTGTGGCCCCGAGGTGATGATGGCGGAAGGTGGAGAAGGATCAAAATGGATGACATGTCACCATCCCATCCTGAAAATACAAGTAAAATGTGTAAAATATTCACTAAAACCTGACAGTTATTCATTGTACTTTCAAAAACAATTCTCCCCTCCATTAATATAATCATTTTATTCCAACATACCATTTACCACTTCTGTTTTGGATTCAGCATTTTGAACCAGGTCTTGAAGGTCAGCTGTCTGTGTGAGGACACGGCTTTGTTCAAGGTCTTTCTGCTTGTAGACAGTAGGCCACTTCTCCAGGAACTTTGCAGAGGTGGCATCACCAAACATCAGACTAAAATCCTGCTCAATCTGCAGAGAGGAATAAGTAAAGACAGACCAGTAAAAATTATGGAGTGCCACTATCATCATGAGATTACAACCCTAACCAGGCAACTGTAGAACAGAAAGAAGTCCTGACAGTTGCAAGACAGATGAAGATGCACATACCATTCCTGCTATGTCTAGGAATCTTTGAAACGCTGCGAATATTTCAGAGGACTTCACTGGGTCATGAACCATCTTTTGAAGGTCTGCTTCATCTTCTTCTTGACAATTGCTTCATCAGCCGTATGCTTCATCAGTGCAATGGCCTCGGAACACAAATTTTCTGTCAACCAGTTTTCCTCTCTGAAGGGGTCTCTGTCAGCCTTTGGACCACCTGTAACAGTTGTGGAAACTTTACAAATTACCTGGGCTGTATAGATGAATATAGGGCTATGAGCTATTATAAGACACTCACCATCAAGATTTGGGCCTTGAACCTCCAGCACACCAAGGTCTTGTCTTTTAACAAGAAACTCAAACACCTCCTTGACAACTTCAGTCTTTGACTTATCATAGACTTTTAAGTCCAATGTTGGAATGTCAAATTTCTTGACAACTGAAGACAAAATAAAATTGCACAAGCATACTGACAAATTTGATGTGTATTTATAGAGAAATGCACTCACCTGCCACTTCATTAGGTACACCAAGGTACACCAAGGGCTGTGCAATTAATCGAAATTTAATCGTAATTACGATATTGGCTTCCCACAATTATGAAAACAACATAATCGGCAAAAAATTATTATGTTGCTGCATGCATTTTGACAACAAGAATGCATCACTACATTAAAAATATTGTTTTAGTTTGCAGTGTGGCAGTGAATGCACTACAACATGGGTGCAGTGGTAATATTTTTTAAATTTTTTTATATTATGATTTGTTTTTGTGTATATATATTCATTTACTTCTTGCTTATTTTTTGGTTCAAATAAAGTTAAAAAGAGACACCAGCATTAAAAGATCAATGAATAGATATGTTCCCAAATAAATGAATAATCATTTAAATAATTGTGATTTCAATATCAATCAAAGTAATTGCGATTATGATTTTTGCTATAATCAAGTAGCCCTACGTACACCTGTGCAATCTAATGCAATCCAATACAATAGCTCTGCCATACATTCTACATTTACAAAGTGGAACCACGGCCATAGGTTATTGTGCAAAATTAGTGACATTTTTCACTCACCACTGTCCAAAAAGAATTTGAAGGTCAGTTGCCCCTCATAACAAATGTACTTCTGACAATCTTTGTACTTCACTCTTACAGCCTGCATCCTTGATGACAAGACACAAAAACCAAAAATTTAACTTCAATTGCATTTTCAAAAATATACACTGCTATTCATTACTTCTAACAATTACAAGTTAAAATACAGTATAACAATTCCAAATGCATGTACATAACCACTGTAACCGCTGAAATCAGCAAAATAAATATTAACAATTAATGTTATTTAATAATGGTCTATGCTAATATTGGTTACAATAGTGTTCATAAACAATTGCTTTTATTTCTGCTGCAGCAAACAAACAACTAAAGGAAAATTATAGGTATTCTTTAGGTAATTAGGGCAAGTTATTAATTTCATTTTCTGTGCAACACACGCAATAATATAGCCACAAAATTTAGCAGACAGTACCCTAATAAACAGCTCTGTTGAGAATAACAAAGGTGTTGCACCGAAAGTGATGCTCAAATTTTACCGCCCACTGCAGCTAAAAACGTCTTTCTACAGTGCTTTGTTTAGAGTAACATACACTTGTTGCAACTGCTCAGCTAAGGCTGCTAATGTTAGCTGCTAATGTTAGCTACAGTGTTATTGATAATAGCTAATAGCCTACTGCTCTGTTGAGAAGTTTGTACAGGCATTGCACCGAGCCACCTAGCGTTAATACTGTCCGCAAACCACTAAAAGCATAATTAATTAATTGCAGTCTAGACTAGTCATTGTCAGATGCTAACGTTAGCTTCAAGCTAGGACCTTACATTGGCATATGACGGTGCTTGCAGCGGTTATGTTACTTAACACTTTCGTCTTACACACATTAAGTTAACTAATTAACATTACAATAAACTTACCTGACATGTAAAACAAAGAAAACATCCAAAAATGTTCCTCTCTCGTTCCTCTCTCCCGTCTGTGCTGTTCATGCCGTCCCAGCCCGCTGTTCTGCTGATTCACGCGGAAACTTGTAATGGCGGCAGAATCAAAACTTAAAATGCGCATTAGTGGGTGTGGTCTCATGCTGTTTTACTCCAATAGAATTTATTCTGTATATTTGCTCCCACTCCATTGGCCACGAGTAATAATTATGCTCCAAAGTGATTAAATATTTCTCATTCAGAGGAAAATATTCTTCACTCTGGAAAAATTACTCTCCTGTTTTTCCTGTGTACAAAGTGATGACTGTCCATGTCTAAAGGTAAGAGTGTACCAATGTGATACCTGTTCTGAAAGGCAAGAGTCAGAGGCAAGGTGAAAAGCCTGATGGTCTTGCTGAGACACAACTGTTTACAGTTGTTTACAGACTCTCTGTTGTTGTATAAGAAGTACAACAGTCAATGTAGTGGTTGTCTATTTACACTCAAATACGACAAAGTGACAGATTATGACTGGTGTGCTGTTTCTGGCCTTTGATTATTTGTTCAGTTTTCATTCTACAAAGTTGGATTATGAAATAAGCAGATACTTGGGTACACTGAATTTCATTGCATATCTTCATTTAGTGCAACATTGACAGAGGCAAATTGTCAAAGGCATTTAGGCAACATTGGCTATTGAAAAATTAGGTCGTATAAGTCATCCTACATTTACAATAGTACAAGTAAGACAATGAAGTTAGACAATACTCTTTATAATACAGGTGCAATTGTCAGCTGTTTAAAGTTGTAAAGATCATCGAGATGATTCATACTGAAGCCTCTATCATTTAGCCTACAGTTTTACTCTGGTAACTGCAGACTGCAGAAAAAAAAACATAATTCAAAAGCAGGTTGACATAGGGTTACTTTTAATTTTGTTCTTTACAACGGCTTTGTAAATTATTGGGTTATAATGGAGTGAAATTTCAGTTGACCCTTACCCTAAACCAGCTTACTGGAGGACCTGACACGTTTAACTTAAGACAGAATTTTTTATTGAGCCATAATTTTTTCACCTTTAACCTAAAACTTTTATCTTTAGTGTCCTGTCTAGAAACAAAAACCAGACTTTGAGAATGCTTGGTATGTAAGATAAGACCCTGGTCCTGTCAGACTCAAGAAGATCACACTTCAGTGTGTTGATCCTTATTGAACAAGCCAAGAGTCACTGACATTTCTAAGGAGTGAGTGTCTGGCAGTTATTATAGTTGGCCATTATGCCCTAACACTAGTACTCTGACTTGATAACCTTTTTTTCCAGCTATGAACAGTTTCAAATGATTCATCACATTAAAATGAGTTTAATCATTATGAGGAAACACTTGCGTAATGTCTTTAATGGCTGGATGAGATTACACTGATGTTGTCATAAATAAATAATCAAAGTTAATAGAATTCTGGACTTATACATATATTATACATTTAAAAGAGAATTTTTATTATAACAGAAAGCCAGGGTAACAAGCTGAAAGCGGTACTTTAAAAGGCAGTGTTTTACTAAGGACTTAAAGTCTTAGCCTCTGTCTCATAATTTTTTCCATCTCTTTGTGAGTGTATTAATTATCCTGGCATAGAACTAATGAAAAACAACCACCAATGGACATGCTTTTTTGGGGGGGTGGGTGGACTGTGTCCTCTTCCCTGTAGGGCTTCTCAGGAGGAGAGAAGACAGAGAAGAGGTCCTTTGGCCTGTTTGGCTGCTCAGTAGAGAGAGCAGGAGAGAAGATCATGATGTGGGTTTTTATTGTCTGTGTTCACAACTAGGTGTGAAATCTGGGGGACTCTGGGAAGTTGAGTTTACTGCCCTTTATCTGAGTTTGTTATGATCTCATCTGGGACTCAGATTCAGGCCAGATTTCCCAATGAAGTTTGCAAGGCCTTTCTTTGTTCTACTCTCGTGGTGTGATACCAACAATGGTACTATCTTGCCCAATCTTGCAAACTGAAGAAGCAGGGGCTCAAACCACTGACATTCTGATAAGTGGACAACCGGCTCGACCTTTCTCCTGAGCCGTAGTCCCCTCAGTCAACATGTGTGGCAGACACTGGCAAACCACTGTTGATGATGACTGCATCTGAGAGAGACTGAATAGTGGCAGAGTGGTACTTCTGAAGAAATGAACACCTGGTCTAAAAATTTTTACCAATGTGGGATGCCCTCAGAGGCTCAGAGAATTTGAATTAATTATATTTCTGACTGTTTGGATAATTTTTTGGATATGCTTCACTTCAAAATACAAAAGATCCAGCATTCAAATGCTGAATACAAGAAGCAGAAAACTTACCTTTTTTTGTTTGTTTTTATTGGGGGGAAGGGGGTTGTTTAGGGGTGATGACATAATATATGAGAAGAGACATCCAAAAGCAGGAACTCATACACACATTCATAGACCAATGGAACAGCTATCTGTAGCAACTTGTGGCTCAGTCTCTTGACCAAGAACACTTCAACAAGCAGGCTGCAATGAACCACTGACCTTTTGATAAGTAGGCCACATGCCCTACCTTGTGAGCCAGCAAAATCTTGAGCCTACTTTCTTATCTCCTTCTGTCTTTCATCTACTCATTCCCCCTCTCTCTTGACTCTCCTTCACTGCCTCCCCCATGTCTCTGATAATAATGCAGACAGAAAAGGTGCAGCTGCAATAGTAGGAGGAGGAATTTTGAGTGTTGCACAGTCCTTCAAAGAGGGGAGGTGTATGTGTGTGTGTGTGTCCATGTGTGTGTCATTTTCAATTTAATCTCAGGCGGTATTTTTGTGTCTATCTACTGTATGTCTTCTCTCTTAAACAACGCCAAAGGAATAACTCAGCTTGCCCAGGCACTTCCTTGCATGCACTCAAGGGGACCTATCATACACCCAGCGCAAACGTGGTGCACCAGTGGCACAGGTGTCATTGCTGTTGTACACCTGGTGCAAATGTAATTTTGCCACAAGTGTACAATAGCAAATTCACTTGCCAAGAGGCAGGAGGTCTGAGAATGAAAGTGGAATGGAGGCGTGTTCTGGCGCGTTTGCTGTCGTACACCAGGCGCATTGAAGTCAAATGCGCCTGGAGTTTAGACCAGCCAAAACCTAGTCTTAACGGAGGCACAGACATAAAAACAGCCTGTAACGTGATCAGAAAAACAAGGAAATATTATTATTTAATAATAATTATCTATAACATGAACCCCAAGCCAAGAGTTCTGTCTCCCCACCACTGAATTGCCTTTCTTCGTTTAAATTCAATATCAACAAGGACTGAAAGAAAAACAATCCGTCAACCATTAGTGTGCATGCATGTGTGCCTGTGTATGTGCATGTTTGCCTGTGCAGGCAAAATTTATTGTAGAAATGGATGTGACAAAATATGGAAATGTTTGCTTTCTAAATGATTTGACTCAAGGGGGGAATTAACTAAGAGCTGTCTGACACAATACATTCATTGAGTGTTGTTCCTGTCCAGCCGAATAAACGAATGAATGAATGAATAAATAAATAATTAAATCCTTGTAGTTCAGCCATTTATGTTTGCGCCGGGTGAAAGATAGCAATACGCCTACGCCACTGGCGCACAGTGGAACCAGTCTTTAAAGGGAATGAGAGCGGATTCTCCGATTGGTTCATGCATTTTTGGCCAGAGAAATACCCATGAAACACCTATGAATTGATGAGATGATTCTACACAGCTGATCGGACTACAAGCTGTGTGCCAGTGGCGCATTGGGTGGGGCAGAGCAGGATACCTCTGCTGCTCTTGGAACAAGGTGGCAAAGGTTGACCTGGAAACTGGAAACTGGACTTTGAAACTTTCCCCGCCCAATGCGCCACTGGTGCACAGTGTAAAGTGTACGATAGAGCCCAAGACCTGCCCCCTTCTTCTTTATCCCTATTCTTTCTTTTACTGGGTCATTTCACTTTACTTCACTTGGTAAAAGCCTGGAAGTCCTCATCAGAAAAGATCAGTCAGGAGTCCACACAATTCCATGAGCATGGCATAGAGAGGCTGTAAATCTGGAGCTTTGTTTAGGAGCATATTTTAAATACCCTCTCCCGCCATTGCTTTCAGCCCTCCTCTCTGATAGTCAAAATGATATATTCAGACTTTTTTGTCAAGATAACAATTCATGTCTTAAACCTGCTCAAATGTCACACTGCACCTTTAGCCTCAATGAGTATGCACTGTTCTATTTATATTAATGAGATGTCTGACATGACCATGCCCAGCTCAGCAACCACTCCCCTCCAATGCTGCTTCACCCTCAGTTCTCTGAATCATCCTGCTAGCTACATAATGTAAACAATGGCAGCATGTTTGAACTAGACACAGATTCTGCTGAAGAAGTAGAGGACCAAATCATACACAGTCACTGCAAGTGGACGTTTCAAAATGATAATGTGTTCACTCTTTGCAACTAATAAAGCATTATAAAGTAAAAGATATCTTGACCCGTGATTAAATGGTCAGCTAATAATGATATGGTGTAGATCAGTGTAGTGTTAGCATCTGTTTTAACTGACTGCGGTTTCGTTTCACCATGGCAACATGGCCAATTATTGATGGAATACAAAGAGGACCACAGGGGCAGATTCAGTTAGGTGAGGCTGACAGGGTAAAATGATGTTCACTGGAGCAGGGACATGGAAGGAGTTGCTTGCTGTAAGGCTATAGATTTGCACCAGGTGTTGAATCTGTTCCTCAGACATACTATGTATCGGCAAATATTTGGCTGAAGTATTGAAAAAGTGCAATTGTTTAAAAACTTTGTAAAGCCTGTTTTGTAATCACATACACATATAACAAGCAACATGTTTCCCTGCGCTTATCATGTGCTATACTTGTGGTTTTAAGACAATATTCACATTTCAACTCCTTTTCTAGAGTTTTACCAATTAAGTGACTGAAGAAAGCAGCTGATAAGAACATCTCACCCAGTTCCCAGACCTGAACTAGACAAACATATACACACATACAAACAAAAGAACAAATAACATGGTACAAAAGTCATCTATACAGTAAAATTAACTAAAGTTAATAGTTAATATTCTTTTAGGCTCTCATATTTCTTTTTACATTTGTCAAAATTACTTCAAAAACAGATTCTAATTAGCACAGTATCATAATATATCATCACAATATCATGTTTTTCCTCCACTGATAAAGCTTCTGGTCACAGAGGTGATGATCAGACCGGACGCATATTAATCATCATCTGTTGGGAGACAGATACCCTTTAGCCTGCACTTGCATTGTTTTAAGGTAGTCACTCATTGACTGTAATTACTTCTCCCTGGTCTTGGATCCCCAGTGAATGCAAATAAGTGTAAACACAATCACACCATTGGAACAGTAGAGGGGATAAGCTGAGCACGGATGAAATCCACTCCCCTTTTATAACCTAGCCGATATTGTCATTTGGTCTATAAGTCATCTTATCCCCTACACCATCGGCACACATATTAGGACCAGGCATAATCCTCACATCAGACAAACATGCTCAGCTTACCTCCAAGCTTCCATTGTAACCCATTTTCCTTTTGTTACTCAGTTCCTAAAATGGGAGCACATTTATGCACCCCTGCTCAATATTCTGTTAACACACATTAACCTTAATGTAATGAGTACATTTAAAATATGATTAAATTGATGATTCAGTTTAAAATATTTGAACATAGTGTAATAATTATTAATATTATTTATGTTATAATGAATAATAACTAATTATTTTACACCATTTTTTACATCAATGCTTTGAAACAATTATATTAACAGAACAAAAAACGGTTATCATTTCATTTCATTTGAAGTTGGCTCTTACCCTAACTTTTTTTTAGCTTCTTTTTATTTGCTTAAAAAGGCTGGGGAAAATAATAATAATAATAATAATAATAATAATAATAATAATAATAATAATAATAATAATAGTAATAATAATAAT
>JAPZDV010000669.1:0-10130 GCA_029814665.1 Acanthurus lineatus | reverse complement strand
TTATTATTATTAGTAGTAGTAGTAGTAGTAGTAGTAGTATTAGTAGTAGTAGTAGTTGTTGTTGTTGTTGTTGTTGTACTGAGGCAGTAACTCAGTTCACATTCTTTTAGTTGAATGGTTAAACAAAAATGGCTCACAGTGATAATACAATAACATAACATCAGTGCTTGGGAAAAGTCGGGACTTTGATTTTGCTATTCTGTTAGCTGACCAGCATTATTGAATTTTGATTTAAATTTAAGCCCCCATACTATTATTTAGGTGGTCACACCCACATAAAGGGAATAAGTCACTTTTAACTGAATTAATTTCTGTCTGTATTTTCAATTCCTTTAGATTTCAGCCCTGGGTTCTATTGGACACAGGACCTATGTATCATTTGTCATAGTGTGGCCAAGAAAATCCGTTGGAAGAAAGTAAATAGCAACAAAGGCAGTATTTGCATGTTAAAACCTGACTATAAAAGTCTAATTTGATTTTTTTTAAAAATCTGAAAAGCTACAATGTTTAAATCCTTAAAAACCATTTTACGTGTCTTTTTTAAGAGTGTAGCCTACTAACTGCTAGTTTACTTTGTGGTGCTTGCATTAATTTACTGTGTATATTCTTTGTAAATAGGTGCTGTGTGCAAAATTTATGTGTCCAAGCATGTCACAGACATGGACATCAGTAAACATGTCATTAAATGGTCCAACTTTGCTTTTGAACAAGGGGGTGACAACCAGGTGACATTTTAAACTTGAGGGAGTGCAAGTGATATATTTTTGTTAAAAGTTTTTCATGTAAAAAAATTAAAGCTCTATATTCAGATAGTAATCATAATGCCATAGTTTTTGTTAACAGGGGTCTCACCATCTCCCAAGTTCTTTAGCAGACAGAAAATTAATCAAGAAAAATAAATTAATAAATGTTATGGTGGGGAAACCAGTTTTATCCAAAACTGGGGGTTGCTCTGGTGGTTTGGGACCTGGCATGCTTCCACATCAACAACTAACCACAACCAATAACATACCTTCACAACACAATAACAAAAACAGTACACAGTACACAGCTGATACAAAATCATACCCATGCACAACGGTTAGAAATGTTAATATCATCATTGTTGTGGTTATTTTGAGTTTGTATTTTGGATGTGGTTTTTACTGCCATTGCAAATGTAAATGCTTGTATTTTGAGTGTAGTTACTGCTGCCACTGTAAATGTCATTGTAGATTTTGCTGTTTTCTGTGTTCACTCTTGAGCCTTGTGCTGTCTTGTAGCCTTGCCAATAAATGGGGTGCGTGGGTTTGTCCTCGAGGAAGGCTCCATGGCAGAAAAAGAATAGACACAATTGGCTGCTACAGAACACTGTAACATGTTAATATCTTCCTTGTTACCTACCTCCCACTGTGCAGATCAGTGTAAGTGTTTCATTTCTAACTGTATCAAGAAAAGGTCAAGGATTAAACATATTGAACATATTGAAAAAATTTCCATATCCTAGCTGCGAGCTACATCTGCATTGTATTTCTGCCTGTCCAGTAACCTCTAACTTATGAACAGACACACGCTGAACTCTATTCAACTCCATAAAGAAACACACAGTTTTCAGACTTAGGGAGCTGAGATGAATGAATGTGTGCATGAGAGTTACAGGTGCAGACAAGATCAATCTGGCTGTGCTCTCATGCACCTGCAGTAAATTGGCAACTGCTTTGATAAATGCAAACACCCTTTTGCTGCTATTTCTCACTCCAGAATTTGTACAAACTAAACAATTTACAATGAAGAAAGTAATCAGCAGATTAATCCATAATGATAATAATCCTTAGTTGCTGGTGGACACAAAATTGCTAAAAAATATTCACCTCAACCAACTACAACACTGATATCTTGCTTTTACATTATTGCACCAGTCAGAATCATCAAATGACACTTTATACGCTAATATAACAGTCACATGGGACTTTTTTTCTGCATTGATACTTTCAGTTTCAAAGCAAGACTACTTTCAAAGCAAGGTCACTTGATATAGAGTACTTCTACAATGTCATATTCATAAGTAAAGGATGTTATTATTACCTCTGTGATGGCCACCTGCTGCTGCAGGGCCTGCCCTGTGTTTTCTCCCTTGTTTTTGTGGCTTGTCTGTTTCTACAGGTACCTTGGTGGGCGGGACTCAATTTGGGTAACTGGGAGCATCTGGCCGATATCCCTGGATCCTTTAAGAGCTTGCAGTCGCAGCCCTCAGTTGTCTCCGACATTGTGTTTTGCTTTGTTGGCTTCGGCCTAGTTGCTTTATGATTTAAATAAATGTTAAACTTTACGCTTCACCCCTGTCCCACCGTTTTTTTGTCATGACCTACGAGACAGGTCGTGACAAAGTGGAGGCTCGTCTGAGATGTTGTGTGACAAAGTGGGGGCTAATCATGTTATGTTGCAAAATCGGTCCGCGACTTTATGAATGGTCTCATAAATTCCTGTGATGGAAGTAACGAAGCGGCATTGTGTTATGGGCACCATTGTATAGCCTTGAGTGGCTGGTTTGGGCGTTGGGTGCTGTTGTTTAGCCTTGAGTGGCTCGTTTTGCGCTTTGGCTTTTGCCATCGATGCGGTAAGTGTACAGGTTAAGTGAATTAAATTGAGTTCAGCATTAGGCTGGAGGTTAGGTGAGTATTGGCTGGTGTTCACTGTGCGTGTTTGAGCCATTTTCCTCTATTCTACCTCCATTACTGGTACTAATATACAAACCAACATGCTTTAGTTATATAATATGATTTAGTGACATTCTTTTCTTTAACAATGTTCATAATTATGTTAAGTATTATAATTCTGTTAATTCTTTAGGGTTAAGCTAGCTCTGCAAAGACACTTCCTAATCCAGCTTGGGAACAACACACATTTACAAAGGGAAAAACCCTTCAGTTTTTATGTCTTTAAGGCCATTAAAAAGTCATAGACTCTGCTTGTGGACAGGTTTATTCTTTGTGGGATCTGCGCAGCATAGTTATGTGGGTGTAGTAGAAGCAAGTAATAACTTCTCATTATCATCACCTTACTTATCTTTTTGTGTTCACTGGTTCATGCACATTCACCATTTCACCATGGACCTGAAATGTGAATCTTCACCCACTGAGGAGCGGCATATAGCAGTAGGTGTGTTTCTATTACCCTTTGAAAATACACAAAATCAAAATAGTGAAATTAAAAACTGATAATAGAAACACATGAATTTCGAAAAACCTCTCAAAAATTGCTAAAAAGGTTGTTATGCTCTCATGAGGTGGTTTCTTTATATTCCAATATTTTGCAAGTGTAGCAGAAACACTTTTTTCCACATTTACAAGTCACAGGACTAGAGTAGGAAGTGGCACCAGGGGATATGACATATCTGGTATCTGGTGGAGGTTCAATAGTGGCGAAAAGTTCATTGAATGTTGCTCAAGTCATTCAGAAATTTTAAAAACAGAGTTCCTTGGTGAATTCATTGTTGACAGTCCTCTCCCCCTTAACCAAAACTGCTGCCATGTAGAAGGGCTTTGCCTTCTGCTATCTGCTATCTGCTGTCTTCGTCTTCTGTTTAAAATAATCATGGCTATTGCAGTGGGGGGGACATAAATCACAGTCCCTCCATGCAACAGGTTCTGACCCAGTCCAAGAACATCCATCCTATGATGGATAAACATCATCTCTATGAAGTTGTGCTGCATCATTAAAAAATGAAAAAGTTAAGGGTCTGGGAAAAGTTATCTGCCCACCCAGTGAAGAGTTTGAGGGGATCAACCAGTCATCTCTCAAAAGTGATCTCAAAAATGAAAAAGAAGCAGGGCTATGTCAGCAGGTTAGCAGCAGGTTTCCTTTTGGTGGCCCAAGTATTAATGGAGGATACAAAAGTTCACCAAGTACTACATGATGATCATCGTTCTTTTTGCAAATGGGGAAAATAATAGATGACTAAATACATACTGACACTTAGCTTAAATCTCAGATTTTCCACATTCCATCGGTTTTTCATCTACAGGAGTCCAATTATCCTGCTTTTCTTCTGCCTTTTCAACAGCACACTCTCATCCAGTTTAGAGAATATGCCAACATTTAAATTTGTACTTAGGCAGCTACTTAGTCAAATCAAAAATAATAGCTAAATGCCTGCTAGATAGAGACAGGCAGCTATAGTGTGTTAACAGCTGACACCTGACATGTAGTGAAATGAAACATCAAATTCCCCTTTTTATCAGTCAACTATTTTGGTTTTCCAACCTTCCCTTGCTCTTCCTCTCCCATAGTGATCAGTAGAGTGCATTTGACAGCCCGTAGCCAAGCTGAATGGAGCCTAAGATAGGGAAAGATATCAAAATGGGTACAGAAGATGACAGATCCTATGTGCAGCAAAGCCTGGATCTCCACATTTATACTTTGTGATTCCCTTCCTTTTTTCCAACATATTAATCCCCCTGGTGGATAAGAGTGAGAGCAAGCAACTTCCACTGTTTATCCTGTCTCTATTGGCTCCCCGATAAATCTGCCTGACGTGAAGTCACTTCAGCTAAAATCTCTTGCTAAGTATGAATGTTGTACAACTTGCCATGATTTAACTTAGTTTCTCATAGTTTTTT
This sequence comes from Acanthurus lineatus, assembly GCA_029814665.1. Classification (NCBI taxonomy): domain Eukaryota; kingdom Metazoa; phylum Chordata; class Actinopteri; order Acanthuriformes; family Acanthuridae; genus Acanthurus; species Acanthurus lineatus. The sequence continues at coordinate 5,532 of JAPZDV010000669.1, read as the reverse complement.
CATAGACTTTTTGTCCCAATAGATCTGTAATGCATTGACACTCCTGCATCAGAAAAAAAGGAATACTGCAATACTGCAGCCATACACATAGATTAAAAAATGCAGTCGATAGTATATGAGTAGCTGCTTTATCCGGCCTGAATCCAGGTGGGAAATCATTGCCTGACATTTTTCTTTCCTGAACACTGGTAAGACCTAGCTCTGCTGTGTTTTTAGAGTGCACAAATCACTTTTCAGAATGGTCAAAAGAGCAAATAAATGATGGGAGTTACATTAAGGCTGAGGTCAGCCTTCCAGATAGAGTTACTTATTAACAGTATTGGTTTGGTGAATAAGAGAAAAGCTGTGCTTGGTGAACTTCTGCCTGTCATACATAATACAGTCCACCACCTTACTGGCCGAGTAGTATTTTGCTCCCTTTTCTCTGGGAATCAAAATAAGTCCACCTGACATAAATAGCACTATCCAATAGCTCAAATAGAGTGAATTTAAAAAGGACTGAGGTGACTCGCCTTCTTACAGTGTAAAATAAGATCTCATTATTGCTACTGACATATGGATACAGTAAAGCACAAAAGTAAGTTTTGCTGGTGTCCCTGCGTTGAGTTGTCATCATCACAAGGGGATTAGCAGACTGTTGTAGAGACAACTGATAATCTAACACTTTTGAATAAAAATGAATTTAAACAAGGAAAAGGTGTTCTATGCTAAAAAACAAAAGCATACAAGCTGTATGTAACTAATATGTTATATGCAGTTTGACTCAATGGCTTTTGATCAAACCTCTGCAGGTCTGTACATCAGATACTAGCAAAGCACAGCTGGGGTACAGGGTAATGTCATTAGTTTTGCATGCACAAAAATAATTCAAAAATTTAAACCTGCTAGTTGCACTTGGTGATAAGTCAAGGAATCACCAAAGTCATCAAAATGTATCATATGAACCATTAATATTAGTGAAGTATTTCAGAGACCAACGGACTGACCAGCTTTACCATCTGCAGACCCATGCATTGCTAAAACTATTGATTTATGAATGACACTTTCCTAAAATCTTTCAAAAAAAATTTAAAATTATGATGGGTGTGACTCTTATCAGTTTTCGACGTAAATGGCTTTACAATCTGCCCAGCACATTACATTCCCTTTGGCCCCTGATTTTGGTTAGGAAACAAAAAAGTGGAAGAAACTTCATGTGAGAGATAGAGAAGGAATCCTTTTCTCAGAACAGACAAACGTACAATGACTGAAGCAGAATGTTACAGAATAGATAAACAAAGTCACTGTTTATACAGAATACTATGAAGGATATGACACATTTACATTATAACATATCAAAATATGTAAAGAATTTTGATTTAAGAGGACAACTGGGCAACTTCAGGGGTCAAGTGGGATTTGGACCTGTGCCATACAACTTTCTTATTACCATGGAGACTGAAAGACATTTGGTGATAAATAGAAAATAATCAAAAACAATGCAATGTATATACTTGTTTTCTATTATATTTATTTATTTAAATCGGTTCATAAATGTTTTATTAGTCACAGTATGTCAGCAAAGAGCAGTTCAAAATTGACATGCTGAAGAAATAAAAAACATTAAGTCATAATATTACAAAATCCAAGTCAAAATTAAGAAAGATTGTGTGTGTGTGTGTGCGCGGGCATGTATGTGTGTACATACATACACACACACACACGCACATAAATAAATAAACATAAATACATACACGGAACTCGTGCAATGATAAACGTTCCACGCTGTTTGGAGTGCAAAAATAAATTGGGATTAAATGCGTTTTTTCTGATCATGTTATTTTTTCTGTAATTAATTAAGCGTAATTAATGTAAATACCCAGCCCTAAGATATATATAAAAAGATAGATAGATATGTGGCGAGCAAAGGGCAGAAGGATCAATGAATGTGTCTGAGTAACACTTCTGACTCAACCAGTTGTCCGACAATGCACCTTAAGAATTTCACCCAAAGAATTATTTAAACCAAAATCCCCTTCTCTAAGGCACACAGGTACACTTACTCAAGAGGCAAGAGACATGGTTACACTTAAAAAAAAAAAAAAACAATTGCATATGCTTTATTACAAAACATAGAGTTTAAAAAAAACAAATAAAACACCATCCACACAGGGCAAAGAAAGGGGGAAAACTAATTATGACTGAGGCTTACTGGTGCACAGGGGGCCAATGACAGGTGCAGAGTATCCCAACCAAAAATATAAACCACCTAGACACTCGTGACAGTCACACATGCACACTTCTGTGAGGGTACCCAGATCCCAGGGAAGCATGGCACACCGAAAAAGGGGGGTCCCGCCACCAGATCACCAGCACTGCCACCACCGAAACTTAGCAACTAAAAGGAAAAAAAGGAAATTAGTGGGATTACCCCAAAAAATACAACAAAACAAAATAACGAAACTAAAGAAATCAGCAGTTGGCAAATAATATAAATCCATAAACTAAAACAATAATGAAACCGTCGAACACCAAAGTAAATAAATGAAGACAAATGACAAGAAGAAACAAAAAAAAACAAAAATAAATCCTCTGCCCAGACAAATTACTAAACTCGAGGAAATCAGTTAACAAACTCAGGTAAATGGACAGAGTAAACTAAATTGATTAATCAAATGAAACAAAAACAAAATGATCAAATATAAGGGAGTTCAATCCCACACTCCACTCAACCAGGTGTTATAATTGGGGTAAAGGCAAATTAAAAGTCTGAAGAGCAGTATGCGAACAATAAGCATATGCTGAAGCGGCGTCTGCAGCCTCTGTAGAGCAGTAGTGTCTGTAAAGCAGCAGTGCCTGTAAAGCAGCGGCTATAAGGCCACAGCTAACAAAAGCAGCAGTGTCTGGAAAGCAGCAGCTGGAAAGCCACGGCTAACAAAAGCAGCAGTGGTCCCTGTAGCTGATGGCGACACAAGATTTTACCACCAGCCTTTTTTTTTTTTTTTGTGCGATCTTACATACAGACACAAACCAATTCATATTTACAAGCACATAGGGGATACTGTGTACAACAAACAACAAAGTAACAACCAAAAGAAAAGGATTTTACAGATCATTTCCACAATATTTCTCCATGAGATTGTATGTTTTGGAAGCTTTCTTATTTCTGATATCTTTGATTGTGACAGCATAGCGGAGCAATTCTTTTCTAAAGAGTGCAATGTTTGGTTTAGATTTGGCCCATTTGTTTTTATGGATATGAAATTTTCCCAAACTAAAAGATCAACTGACAGAAAAAACACAAATCTTTGTCTACAGTCCGATCATCAAAATAAATTAAAATGTTTTTTTCCTGGAAACTGATTGTTCTTCCTGTTTTTTCTTGTACAAATTGCTGGACATCCCTCCAAAAGTTTCTACTTTAAGTGCATTGAAAGAATAAGTGAGCAATGATTTCATCTTCAAGTCCACAGAAATCGCACAAATATTCAATGTCTATTTTAAATCTATCAAGTGTTTTCTTTGCAGGGTAGATTTGATGTAATATTTTAAAGGAAATTTCTTTAATTTTGTTATTAAAACAGAATTTATCAACAGCCAGCCACACTTTATGCCAGTTAATCTCTCCAAATTGTGCAGACCAGTAAATTTGCCCTCTAGGCAAAGTTGTAGAATGTAAGCAGCTTCTCATATATCTGTTAGAGCAGGATTTTTTTGTTATGTCTCATGTTTGTAGTTTTCTACAACAGCAGTATTTCATTCAGTCCCCTTCAGAAGCTGCAGCACACCCTGTTGTAGTGCATCAAAGATCCCAGGCTATTTCTTCGGGGTAACTTGCAACTGAAATTTTAACAAAAATTCTTCATAAGAAAGTAAAAGACCTTGGTCATTAAAAGCCGAGGTTCCTGCCTGTTAAAAGGAAGTTTTTCCTTGCCACTGTTGCCAAGTGCTTGCTCATGTGGGAAGTGCTTTCAATTGTTGGGTTCCTATAAATTTAAAATATACATATAATCATAGAGTGTGGTCTTGACATGCTCTATACATAAAGTGTCTTGAGACAACTTTGTTGGGATTTGACGCTATATAAATACAATTGAATTGAATTGAATTGAATTGGTTGTATGGCTCAAAGGAATAACGTCATTTTATCTTTGTTCAAGGGGTCAGCAAGATACAGCTTCTCATAAAAGCTCGCTACATATTGTGACACTAATTTTTCATCCTCACATACAGTATCATTAGTTTTAAGTTTGCTCAGGTAAGATATTTCATGGTTTCTTTTTTCTAAATTGAAAAAATATTTTGTGCACTTTTCCCCCTGTTCAAGCCATTTCCTTCTGGATCTGACGAAGGCACCTCTAGCATTTTCCTCGTAGATTTCATCCAATTCAGTTCTTTATTTTGCAACAGCTTTTTGTTTAATTTCCACTAGTCTCTATTTGACTTCTGCCTATCAGATCCCAGATGGAATTGTTATAGCCTTGTGATCTGTCAGTATTGTGGGTTCTATTTTGATTGAATCTACCTCATTTTCTAGTTCTACTGGCATTAACCAAAAGTCTATGTGGGATTGGAGGGATTCTTGGATGAAATAAAAATCTGCACCTATATTCTGAAGAAATAAAAATAAACTCTTCCTTTTCACCTCATTCTTAATACCCCTGACATGGACAGAAAAAACAGAAATTGATACTGCAGTGGCTGGCTACTGTAGCAGATCAGACCACATTCAAACTTAACTAAATCTACCCCTCTTCAGTCTTTTAGTCTCAATCTCCAATCAAGATTACTCAAGATTTTTTCTTTAATCAAAACAAAAGACTGAAGAGAAAAATTAAAATAATCACCCCAAATCAGATCAAAGAAATCAAATGAGCATTCGTACTGGCCAGAAGATAGGCCTGGAGCACTGAGTCCTTTTCTGAATTAAGAGTTCAAATTCAAATTTAGCCCTCACTGCTAGGCTTGCAGGTCAGACAGTCCTAAACCAATACACTCATTGGCCTGCATGTGGTATTTAAAGTCTGTAGCTTACATGTCCTTGGCTATGACTTGTTTACCGTCAATATATGCGTGCGCTCCTCTGAAGCCAGCTTTCTTTCCCTCTTTCCTCGCCTTCAACTGAATGCGGCGACTGAAGCGCTGGTTGGCAGAGCAGGGTCCCACTCTGTGCACAATATCCACCGTAAGAGCCAACTGGTTTGCAGTGTCGGGGGGGATTTGGCCAAATAGGTCAATGGTGATTTTCTTAATATCCTCCCCCATCTTCTCGGGTATCCCGGCCACTCAAAGATTCCATGATCTCAGATAGGCATCCATGTCACTGTATTTGTGCTGAAGCTCCGTGCTTGTTTTCCCCAGGGTTGCAGTTTCAGCCTGTAGGGTGTTCACCTGGCCACTCATGTCATCCACCTGTCCCCCACAGAGCCTCCAAAGAATCTGTGATGCTTTTCATGGTTTTGGTGTTTTCTTTAACTTGTAGCGGGTTTGACCGGTTTTGTAATGTGGGGTGCCAGTCAGAGTCAAGTCTGACAAAATAAAAAAACTAGAACA
>JAPZDV010000668.1:0-10133 GCA_029814665.1 Acanthurus lineatus | reverse complement strand
TTTTTTTTTTATTATATATATAAAAACCCCCAACAAAAAAAAACACACAAAAATCGCTCACACACACACACACACACACACACACACACACACACACACACACACACACACTTTGATGGGCTCTCTCTTTTATTCTTTTATTGAACGGAACAAAGTTATGTGCAATGTGAACGGTAGATGAATAAAATGGCGATTCTGCTGACTGACAGTGGACACTGACTGCGTGCTTTTGATTAAGAGACAAGATACATGTGAAGCACCCCCTCTCCCGTCGCTGTCTGTCTCTCACTGTGGTTTTGGGTTGTAAATGTTATAGCGTCACGGTGTTGGCGAAGTGTCCGTATTTTGTTGTGATTTTGGGGTGAGAGTCTAAATAATGCTTATTGTGGGATGTAAGCCCTATTATGAATCAAATAAACCACCACCTGGTTACATGGTAACTGATGCTAACTTGGCTGTTTTCTTCTTTTCTATAGTTACACTGCGCAAATTAATTAAAGTTTGAGAAGGATTTAACATTGTTCCCTGCACCTTTTCATGGGTGACGGTACCTCGGCAACAATTAAAAACAAACAAACAAACAAACAAAAAACGGGAGCCTTAGTGTTATCACTGGTCAGCATGTGCATAAGATAACCTCATTTTTAGTTTAGCCTTCTACAACATTACAAGAAGTTTTAATGTGAAAGGCTGGATTTAAAAGGAAATTTTGGACTGGTATGTAAAAAAGATGATGGTCTGCATCACATGCTTAACAGATGTCAAATATTCAAAGGAGCATATTTTATATATTTTCTTTTATATAAAAAGTAATTTATTTTGGTGTAATAAAGCCTAATGGTGTAATAAAGCCTAATTATTTTATTTGATTCTTTTATTTTCTTTGCCATGATTTCCCCATTCCTTTTTGATGGGCCATTTATAATGCCAAAATTTCCGTTACATTCACAAATAAAATCCAAGAGTTTGAGTTCTTTACAACAAATAAATAATATCTTTGTTAAACTGAAAATTGACATTTTAACCTCTGTTAGCAACGGCTGCTGGAGTAGGATAAAGAGCAGCACAGCACACCCCATCAAATTGTATTCTTACTGAACTTACTCATGACAATACTTCTTCTTGAATCTTTGACAAATCAGTCTTAAGTAAGCCAATTTAAACCTCTAATAAGCATCACAAGTCAGTTTAAGTCTGCGTAACTTGAGACCCAGTGTTAAAAATTAAATTACTTGTTGGATTTTTAACACAAACATCTATACCTAGTTGACATTTGCAATGGAATGTGTGATACTTAAAAATACTGAAGTTGTTAGGTTTATGTCATTATATCTGCTAAAGCTTCATCAGTCAACCTTTGATAAAACCTTAGCGGACATCCCAGTGGGTATGTTGTTGGTGGGAGATGAAAAAAATGAGTTTTCTCACCTTCCAGAGAGACTGATATAAGATTTCACAAAGGAAAGCAGTAAATTAGAGTTAGACAGAGATGACTACACAATGACCAGGACATACATACACATAAACACACATAAGCAGACTCCAGCCTTATAGAGTATTGCTTTGCTGCATGTCAGTCAAGAAAACTGTGGGCAATGTGTTCAACACCATCATATATGCGATGAGTGTAGGCCCACAAATCAACCAATCCATTACTAAACTCCTAAAACTCAGTTGTTGTTCTTGTTCTTCTTTGTCATCTTCCTCTCTTCCTCATCACAAAAGTAATAGTACATGTAGTTGGACATACTTAGGGGATGGGCACACTGAGAGGATGAGGCTAATGAATATAAATTTTCAGTCCATGTGTCTATTTTCTACAAATTAAGGCTAACAAAACAATCAAAAATAAACAAAACACATTAGTTTTGGATAGCAGATTAGGATAGCACCTCCAGCATTGCTAGAAGACACAAAACAATCATCTGTTGTTAAAAGCTGGACAAAAGGTTATTTTTTTTTTGGTAGGGCTGGGTTTAAAAACATATGTAGCCTAGAAGTAAATGCATATACTCCACATATAATAAATCATGGTAAAATGTGCATAATATCTAATGACTACAGAACATTTTAAACTAAACCACATACTGACTGTTGAGCATAACATTTTATTTATGACAAAACAGGAAAGAGGAAAAATGGATATTTTTATTTTATTTTTTATTTATACTACAAATCCAAGAGGTTTGAATTGAAAATAAAGGGGTCAAAGTGTCACTTTAGATATTGTCTCTTTTTTTGTTGTGCATACAAACAGTTTCTGCTGGGAGTACACCACTTGCATCAAATGTCAGTTTGACCAGAGTTTCACTTACATAGTAAGTAAGCTACTGTACAAAATTTTTTAAGCACTCCTGCCATTTCTCCACAAAGTTTTACCCACATCTTAAAATGCCTGGGTATATTCACATCAATGTAAAATAGTTTATTTGGGTGTGTATGTATTTGCAAACTCTTATCCAGTCAGCTAAGGGTGTTTCTTTACAGGCTCTACTTAGCAAATAATCCTCAGCAAAAAACTTCCACAAGCATGCACCATATTTTAATCCCCTAGTAGCAGTGGAGGCCCTGAAACTTACCTTTCAAGTTGCCTCTATAACAAAAGTACCATGAAGTACCAAAAGTACCATGAAGCACCATGCTTGTTCTCAGTATGCAGCCAGGTAATGGTCATGATTCTTGGGTTAAACCTACAGCTGTTTGGCTCTATATGGTCATGGCCCTTGGATCTCTCTTCTAATGCAGGGGATCATGGATTATTCATCAAATGCTTGGCAATAAATTTTACAAGGTAGAAAGGCATGAAATGTAACGGGCACCCAAAAAGGTGATGCAGTGAGGTTTTCCACTTGCTTCCATTCTGCCCACTTGCCTTGTTCTATTTGCTTCAGTATTAATCCTCTTTCCAATCAATGCTGTCACCATGCTTTGTTCTAGGGCCATTGCTACCTTCCCAACCTGCTCGTTTAGCTATGGTCATGCCCAGACTTGCATACCTTCCCCAACATTTTCACTATCACAGACACACACACACATATGGTTAAATCTCTTTATGTCTCCTGTCTTGTCTGATGGCCTCCAAGTTCAGTCAGTTGGCAAATATGATAGATGACTACAGCTGGACTTGGGTTTTTCTCTGTAATAGTACGGAAACATCTGGCAGTCATTACTTTATACAGACCCCTCCCTTTCTTCTTCACCCCTCCTCCTTCTTCCTCTCCCATTTCCCCATCACCTTTTCTGCTGCTGTTTTTTCCCTCCAGCAGGGGGCCCCTGTTCTACAGAGGGACCTGAATTTGTTTTGAAGTGTTTGAAGTTTGTTTTAAGTTTTGAAACATAAGAGGCCTCTGATTACTTGGTTTCTTCAGTAGTGCATTATTAAGCACACCATGAAGACTGTTATATTTAATTTAGAGCACATACAACAACAAGTGTGAGATGGTGTTTTTATCATCAGGAGGCCAAACACTGTAAGTGGAATGGACAAAGAGGCAAAGGAGAGGAAAAAAAGAGAGATAAAGAGAAGAGGGTTAGCCCTTGGTATCATTTGAAACAAACCCAAGGGCTGCTTTGTACAACCAATAACCACTACGATGCTACAACACAACACTTTTTAATACAAATACTCAAAGAAATAAAGAATGATCTATTTTACTTTCTTCTCAACAGCCCTTGCCATAAGGCAGGAAGAAGCAGAAAAGAGTAAAATAAAAAGACAGAAAACAGAAACAAAATCTGTTAAATTTACGGCTTCATACCACCAGTTACACCTTTGGAAGAGCAGTCAGCAGCACAGTATGGTTTTAGCCCATAGCTTGGGACCCAACAGAGGTGGGTTTTTGGTCTTTTTTTTTTTTTGGCTTGGTGCCAACACATTCACACAATCATATTTTAGGGAGGCCTGACAGGTAACAGGACATGAAAGGACATAAAAAATGAATCATCTTACTACATATACATACATATTAGAATCATTATTATACTGACAATCTGATGGCCTCATATACAAAAACAAATATTCAAACCCAATTCCAAAAAAGGTTGGGACACTCTGGAAAAGGTAAATAAGAACAAAATACCATGATTCGCAATTCTTTTTCAATCTTTTTTCAATTGAAAACAGCACAAAGACATGGTATTGAATGTTTATACTGATAAACTTTACTGGTTTTTGGAAATAAACACTGAATTTGAGGCCCACAGCACATCTGAAAAAAAAAAGCTGAGACAGGGGCATGTTACCAGTTCTTTACATCACCTTTTCTTTTAACAACACTCAGTAAGAATCTGGGAACTGAGGACACTAATTGTTGAAGTTTTGAAAGCAGAGTTAATTTTCATTCTTGCTTGATATGAGACTTCAGGTACTCGACAGTCTGGGGTCTCCATTGTCGTATTTTACGCTTCATAATCCACCAAACAGTTTCAATGGGAGTCAGGTCTTGACTGCAGGCCAGTCTAGTACCTGCACTCTTTTACTATGAAGCCACACTGTTGTAACGTGCAGAATGTGGCTTGGCATTGTCTTGGTGAAATAAGCAGGGACGTTCCTGACGTGATGGCAGCATATGTTGCCCCAAAACTTTTATGCACCTTTCAGCATTAATGGTGCCTGTACAGATGTGCAAGTTACCCATACCATGGGCACTAACATGACCCCATACCATCACAGAGGCTGGCTTTTGAACTTTGCACTGAAAAATTCTGGATGGTCCTTTACTTTTCAGATTAGAGGACATAATGTCCATGATTTCCAAAAACACACTGAAATGTGGACTCATTTGACCACAGCACACTTTTCCAATTTGCATCATTCCATCTCAGATGAGCTTGGGCCCAGAAAAGTCAGCAGTGTTTCTGGATGTTGTTGATGTATGGCTTTCTCTTTGTATGGTAGAGGCTGAATTTGTATTTGTAGATTCAGTGGCGAACTGTGTTTGGTTTTCCAAAGTGTTCCTGAGCATATGTAGTAATATCTATTACAGAATGGTGTAGTGCCACCTGAGGGATCGAAGGTCATGGGCATTCACCACTGGTTTTCAGCCTTGCTCCAATAATGCAGAGATTTTTCTGGATTCTTTGCATCTTTTGATGATATTATGGACTAAAGATAGTGAAATCACAAAATTCTTTGCAATTTTGCTTTTAGGAAAATTGTTCTACAACTGTTTGACTATTTGCCCATGCAATTGTTCCCATGAACCTTGCAGAATCCTTGCTTGTGACTGACTGAGCCTTTCAGGACGCTACTTTTATGCCAGTCATGACACAAACACCCTTTTCCAATTAACCTGTGAAATGTTCCAGGTGTTTTTTGAGAATCCTTCAACTTTCCTGGTCTTTCAGAACCAACTTTCTTAGAACATGTTGCAGACATCAAATTTAGATTGAGGTTTTATTTCCAAATAACCAAAGATGTTTATCAGTTTAAGGGCCCTATCGTACACCCAGCGCAAATGCGGTGCACCAATGGCGTAGGTGTCATTGCTATTGTACACCCAGCGCAAATGTAATTTTTGCCACATATTTAGTGAAGTAAGTAAAGTGTACTTTGAAAACATTCCAAGCCCCAAAATCACTACTAACAAAGAGCCCTTTGTTACAGGGGGCTTAGTTTTGAATTTATAAAGGTCATTAATTATACTTTTGTTTTTAGCTATGGATAAATCTGTGCCCCATATCACACCTTGACCCAGCGTTGCCACACCCTGTGAATTAGGGTTAAAGGTATGACCTTTTGGAAAGTTTGGAATTGCTTTACTTGAAGAGTATGAACAGCTTTTTCAACCGACTGTAGGAAGAAGATTGGCCTCCTCTATATTGAGAGTAAGATTATGAAAAATTGTCGATCGAGTGAGGAATTTCTTGCAAATTTTGGTGAGTTGTTAGAGGTTGTGCCATATAGGGCAAAGGTATGATACAACTGGCCAAAGTCTCACTTCACCTCTTATGGGGTATGTTGGAATAAATCAGATTTAGTAGATACAAAAAGGTGTTTTGTTCTTCAGTGGGGTGCCATGACACAAGTCCTTGTACACAACCATACAGTTGAAACCCAGAGTAAAGCACCATCATAATTAAGCAGATTAACCGCCACCAGTGGTTTATGCTCTTGCAAAGCAGAACATTTAAGTCTGCCTTTTTGTTTGTTTGTTTGTTTAATTCCCCAGAAAAAAAGAATGTTAAAACAGAATGTAACTTCCATCACTAACCACCGTAGGGGACTACAGGTACTAATATCATCTGAACACATTATTACAAGGCAATACATTCATAATAATGACTGAAGTTCTAGAGGTAGGGAGAGCTCTATCTATTTAAACTGTCATCTGTGCCATTTAGGACCTAACTTGAATTAATAATAATTAATACATCAAGGGTGAAACGGATAACCACTACTTTAAAAATACAAGGAAAACAGCTTAAATAATAAAGAAGCCATTGGCCTAATTGATATTCCCAGTGGAATTATTACTGATTTTGCCCAGTTAACTTTATAGACAGATATATTTTCCTAACTTAAAAGATTTTAAGGGGATGTGAGAGTTATTTCCAGGAATCAAATCAGAAAGCCTTTATAGTCTATTTGTAGCACATTAACACCTGTTTGAAATTGGACTGCTTTTTTAAAGTTAGAGTTACAGATTTTATTCAAATTTTAAATGAGTCACAAGATTTTGATCTTTAAATCTTGTACTTACATGATTTTGCTATCTTGTACTGTTATTGAGTTGGAGATTCAACTCAACCTTGTCTGTGTCTTCCCATTAATGTAAATCAACGGAGATATTGATCAAACCCACATCTGTTTGAATGTGGACTGCTTGATCAAAGTTAGAGTTACGGACTTTATGTTGTGTTCCGGGTTTTGTGTGATTGTTTTTTGTAGTGTGTGTGTGTGTTTGTGCCTCTCCCCTTCCTCACTCTGTGTGTTTTTTTTCCTTTTTTTTTTACTGCAGCTCTGAGGCAGGACTCTGAGGCGGGGCCAGGTGGCACTGAGCTCACACACCTGGTTGTAATTTGGCTCATTGGCTCGGCCTTTATCTATCTGCCCAGCCAGCAGTTCAGTGCCGGATGATTCCTTCTCCTGACTACACGTGTTTCCTCATGTTTAGAGCTCGAGTCCTCCTACCAGTGTTTTCAGACTGCAGAAACTCCCGTTAAGTTATTTTGCTAATTTGTATTATTATTCAAATTTTCCCTTGCGGTGGTAGTTTTGTTGTTACTTTTTTCCCTCACCTTTTTCTGAGGCGATTTTCGTTTTTTTCTCTCTTAGCGTTTGTCGCATAATATTTTCTTTGTTACTTGTCCCACGTGACATTTTGAGTTGCACTTTGTTTGTTTATGATAGTCTGGGTTTTTGTTAACTTGTGTTCTTTTCCTCGTTGCAGTTCTTGCCGAGTCTTCCCAGTAGTTTCTCCCCAAGTGGCGATTTTGAGTTTTGTTCTTCTGTTCATTACTTTGTAAATAAACGTTGTATCTTTCTGTCTCCGCAAATTTGGTCCTGGCCTTTTGTTTTTTACCGGAACGTAACACTCTGTAATTAATTAATCTCAATTAATCGCATATCGATATTTGACAGGAGAAGCAACAGTGATTAATAATAATCACTTAATATATTATATAATATATTATAATACTCCGGATTATAATCACTTACTCAACATATTATATGTTGAGTAAGTTTTGAAGTTAAATATGTAGCAACGCTGTTAAAAACAAAGACAGAAAGTGACAATTTTGCACTCAGGTTTTTTGGTGATATGTGGGGCAGTGCCATGTTTAAAGCACTTTGTTAAATATCAGTATATGACAATTTTGGTAAATTTGTGTTTGTACTGCAGTGAAACTTGTGACAGTCACCCATGTACAAGAAAAACATACTGAGGAATGTTGTTCAAATAACAGACGATAACTGTAGAAAAAATTTTTAAAAAATCACAGTAACTTTATGTGTAATGGCGAAAGTACTCTGTATCGGTATCGGTGAGTACTCAGATCCAAGTATCGGTATTGTATTGGTTTGAAAAAAGTAGTATTGTTGCATCCCTAGTTGGTACCATTAACAGCAATACTATGCTCTTTTCCATGCTGGTGCTCTGGGCTGCTTTTCCAGGCAGAGAATGAGTGTTAGTGTCAGTGTCTTACCTGCTGTTATCTACAGCACGTAAGACACTGACTGGATGTAAGTGTCTCATGCAATCTTATGTCAAAATATCCAAACTATTAAGGTGGGGACACAAGAGGCACATTACTGTTATCTCATCACATTTGTCTGTAATGCAGTACAGTAATAGGTTAGTGCTCCTGCATTCAATTATTATGTTACATTTATTCATTAAATGATTATGTCATTCCTCATTTTGCTGAAGTTTAAAGACAACAGAAATGTTTTCCAACAATGAGTAAAATTAGAACATCAAATACAAGGAAGAAATTCAACAAATCTTGAAGTTGAAATTTTAATACAGTCTCTTTTACTATTGAAGATAGTTAAAAAAAACTCAAGCCTTGACAAAATCTTTTTAATTTGTTGCAGAGAAAAGTTGCAATGGTAAAAAAAACCCAACTGTAATTGAGCTGTGACTCAGCTTGTCAGCTGGCAACAGCGGCAGGCTACTGTAAAGTACTGGAAACTACTAGAGATAGAATTACTGCTAGAGCTGTTCTGCCAGACAGATGCCCATATAATGCAGATAGTGCACAGACCAAGGATCCACTGGCAGCCGTGCCTGACTCATGTGGGCCTGACATGGCGCCCCTCCCTAGAGCAGCATCCCAATAGGAAAGCACTCTAAATTCTCTCCATTGATTTTTTTTTTAAATTGGGTATCTAGGATCATATATTTCACATTGTTTCCATTCATGTCCTATTAATGCTCATTAATGACTTACCATCCTTCCTGGAGTCTTGTTAAAAAAAAAGGAATGCATAGTTCTTACAAAATTAGTTAATTAAAAAGACTTAACTTTAAATAACATTCTTAATTGGAAGTAGTTTCATTTTTTCCATTGATTTTATCCGTTTTTGAAATTTAAAACAACATTCATGACTCCAAAATTTTCAACAGTGGATTTTAAATTTGGTTCTTGTGAGCACGGATCCCTATGAGGAGCATCATAGGCACCACAGAGTGACAATATCAGTGCTCTTGATTTGCTTTAATTATTAATTATTAATTAATTAATTATTATTTAATTAATTAATTAATAGCGGTGCAGACCTAAATAATAAGAAGTTTCACTCAAGTTCAGTGGTTACCTCTGTGCTGAGTACATGCCATCAATTACAAGTCACTAGAAATAAAAAGGAAAGAGGAACTGCCGAGGTTGTACAAGGAATAACTTTCAGCTATTTAGTTAAAAATGTTTTTTTTTTTTGTTTCAGTCTAGCTGAAATCAGAGACTTGACATAAAGTGGCTCAGTCGGAGGAGCTTGGTGCACTTAATCCCCCTCTCGAAATCAAAATAATTTCTTTCTTTTGGTATAGTGCAAAAAGCCTGTAGGACTAATCAGAGGCACACATGCTCAGATGCTCAAATATCTCTATATATATCATACTTGAGGTGTGTTTGAATTGATGTACATATAATCTCCTTTGCTGTAAAAGATAACTTTAAGCCTCTAAAATATTTTCATTTTTATACATGCTTTCAAACATGTTAATGTATCAGGGTGCATCTCTTATCCTTTTCCCATTGCATTGTAGCCTGAATTCTCTGAATCAGAATGGAATTGAAATGTGAACAGACATTCTCAAGCTTGCGTTGGCAGATGGCTGTACCTTTTTTCCTTTAACAAGTGTGCAACAAGGTTTATTATTGACAGTGAGTTCTTCTTTGACTTCTTGACTATGGTGTTATTCCTCTTGTTATTCTGTTATTCTGTCAACCATTTTGATTTGCTTGTTGTGATTTAAATTTAAACTGGACTTTTAAATTTCTGTCATTATGTTCTGAACTATGAGCAGCCAGTTCTCTGTAATTAGTTCTAAGGATTTAACAAGTGTAACTTTTTTATTACATCCTGTTCTTAATTTCTTTGAGACATCAATTGCAGTGGCGGCTGGTGCTAAAAATTTTAAGGGGGGCGCAGCTCTGGAGGAAACAAACCGAAAAACTTAAGACAAATC
>JAPZDV010000667.1:0-10151 GCA_029814665.1 Acanthurus lineatus | reverse complement strand
TCACTCACACCTTTAAAGATGGAAGTCAGCAAATGTGTCAGTGAGGCTCAACGGCTATTTACTATTTTCTCTCAATGTAAAAGAAAGTGAAGGTGGAAACTAACCAGAGACACAGCAGGTGAAAGTGATGAGCAGCAGGACCCTGAGGATCATCCTGAGAGAGGAGACACAGGTGAAGAAAAAACAGAGAAACTTTAAAACCTTAAAATTTGTTTTTCTGTGAGTTGAAAAGTTAAATGAATACGGGGCAGTTTTTTACGTTTATCAGGAAAATGTGAATTGGTTTCAGATTCAGAAGTCTGATCGGCTTTGTCACCCAAAGAACATTTATACTTAACAGCAACACGTCTCAGACACAAAACTCGGTCAAAGCTCAATAAAAATGAAGCATCCGGACTCCATGTAACGAGAAGGTTCTCATCTTACAGGCTGAGGAAGTTAAACTCAGATATTTCAGTGTAGTTTTACGGTGTAATCAGTAATCCGTTACTGTAGCAGACTGGACTTAGACATTCAGACAACACACTCATCATTTTACATGTCTCTTCTCATATTTCACGCCCACATTAAGCTACACGAGACTCATACCACCAGTAAACTTTTTGTTCGGGTTTTTCCACCCACAGTCTGGTTCACACAGACAAATTTACAGACTAAATTATCTGTCCATGAGTCAGAAGTCTTATCGGCTTTGTCACCCGAAGAAAACAGCTACTCGTCTCGATCGTCTCGGTCCGGTTAGTATCCGTGCTAACAGATACCGACTAACGGCTCTGACATTATTTCACCATCATTTAAACGTTGACATAATTTCGGTTAATTAAAAAAAAAACGTTATCTCAACGTAGAAACGGTGTTAAAATAGCGTTTTATTTTTTTCATGAGTAGGCGTTTAAATGGCAGCAGGCTGGTTAGCAAACTAAAGTGAAGTTAACAGACACATAAAACATAAAAGTTACATCCAACATCACTGACAAACTCACAGCGAAGCCGAAACGAGTATAAATTCAGATATTCAACGAAAGTACCGATTTAAATTCACGCTACAGCTGATGGACAGAAACTACCGGCAGGAGCGAACAAGTTGAGACAAATGAATGAATGAATGAATGAATGAATGAATGAATGATTGAATGAATGAAACATGAGCTCACCTTCATCGGCCCAAACTGTAAAATCCACAGAAACCGTGAAGATCCACAGTGTAAGGCAGAGCTCGAGACCCCGCGAGCGGCTCATCGTAACACGCGACAGCTTCTCTATGTGGAAAACTGACGCACGAGAGCGGAGACACCGTGTGTACGGGTGGAGACAGCTCACAGATGGGCCATGATGAACTGTTGCTCCTCCTGACTCCGTCCATCAGAGCCCTCTGCTCGTTCTGCCTGAACTTGTTCCACTTCATGACAGGAATTCCTTCATTTATCTTCCCAGTGCGACACACACGACGCTCAGTAATGTGATGATTTATTGTTCAAAAGTCAAAAACACATTTTGAATGAAACTGAAATGTGTAAACGCTGCAGAGACACGTTTGTGTTTCCTTTTGGGAACCCAGTTCCCTCTTTTGTGGACGTTCTTAGATTGTGCTACACATTTAGTTTGAAGTAATGTGACTGAAAGCCTTAAAATTAGGCTGGTTTACTTTTTAAAAGTTTAGATGAGGTTTCAGTGTGAAGTCATCCACTCCACTAAGTATTAAACTGAATGACTGAATGTTTTTTTATCCAAAAAGTGTCAGGTTACTGATAAAACATCTAAGCTTCAGATTTACAGGTAAAAGAATAAAAGTTTAGCTGGTCTCTTAGTTTTTCTAAGATCATGTGCTGACAAAGTCTTGGAGTGATGCAGCCACACTGGTCCATGTCTCTAAAACATCATTTCAAGTACACAACATTCACCTCCTCTGAGTTTTCTGCCGGAAAAAATGGGCACTTTGATGAAGGCCAGATGTTTACAACCAACACTCTTTATTGAAGATCATTTCAGAAAAAAACATTCAGAAAGTCAGGTTATAACTTTATCCGGTTAATTATGAAGCTTATTGGATGCTGCAGTGAACAGAATGAGATTAAATAAATTAAATATGTACTGAACAATGTAAACATCACTTTTATGTAAACACCACGTTAAACAGCCTGAAAGATTAAAAAATGCACTTTTAAAAACAGGATATATAGTAAAACATATATGATCTCTCCAAGGACGTGCAGTCAGGGGAGGCAGGTGAGGCTCATCATGAGAGAAACAAAGAAATATTAAAATAAACTAAAATAAGTATTAATATTTTTACACTTGCCTGTGCTTTAATGCAATTTCGGAATGGTTCCGACAAGTTTTGATCATTTTTATAGTCAAAATCGCTGAAATCCTGTATTTCCTGTTCAGACACAACGGAGAGACGAGAGGTGAGGCAGCGCGTGCCTCCCCCCAGGTTGCGCTTCCTCACAAAGTGGACTGAGCGCGTGCACTTTGCGCGTGCTCGTTGCCATTTCTCTGTATGTTTCCAACATCTTGCTTGAAGACACTTTTATTTTACGTCTTAATCACCACAGTCCTCGGTAATGTATTTCACGTATGTGTGTAATATTTAAGTCTTGTTGATCGGACAAAAGCCGCGAGGCGGCAGTACCTCCGCCTCACAGACGGGGGCGATAGTGAGCCTGAAGGTCAAGAGTTTAACACGCGGTTTACTCTTGCTAAAGTTAAAAAAACAACAACCAAACGATCCAATACACTACTTTTTTCGCTAACTGGAATCGAAGGGTTTGGTTTCGAAGTTAAGAAATGTTTCTAAACTGGACTTTGAAGCAAAGCAAGAATGAATAAAAACCGGGAGACCGATGCCGGAGCTCGGAGCTTCAAACGGCGGGAGTGACTCGCTCTTAAGCCGGAAAGATCGGCTTCGTGGCGGCGCCGCAAAAACCCGCCTTTTTTTGTTTTCCCTCCCTTTTGCTCTCTAGGTGAGACAATGTCTGGACCAGAACTGGATTCCGCGGTTTGAAAAACCCGCCAAGAAGTCTCAGCAAACATGAACGACTAACTACTCACATCCAAAGTCACATTTCTTTAAAAACTTTCTGAACATTACGGATTGACCTGGCTCTGAATGAACAAGGGAGACTTAACATCAGCATCCACAATGTTAAAGTAAGGGAAAACCTAATATTCTTTGACTGGATTGTGAATTTATGCTATTTTATTAGAATTATATGTTCGGAAATCTGACTTTGAAAGTCAGTGCCTCCCCAACCACAAACCTCACCACACGTCACTGCTTCTCTCACTGACAGTAACTTTGACCAGAATATAAACAGAAAGTTTCATGTGAGTCAAAGTTTGCCTCCTCTTCCTCTGTTTCTTCATCTTTGCTACACGAAATGATCAGAAACTCTCTTCTTTGCATCGACTCGAGCTGCAGGGAAACCAGAGACAATTTAAAGTAGAGCTTAACAATAATTACGTTTCTCACTGGAAAAATGGAAACGCAAGCTATTGAAATTTTTTAAAAAAGTTACATGTTTCCAAAGTTCAGTAAACATTTAGGTTACAAAAATTTTTAAATTCAAGAAGACAAATTTTCATTATTATTTTTTTAAATTTAATTTTAAAGATCCTCTCAATCATGTTTTGAAAGTGTAATTGCATAACTATCTCGTCTCCAGAGTGCTGAGGCAGCACTTGATTAAAAAAACAAAACAAAAACAAAAACACTGTGGCTTGTTCGTATCTCTTTAAACTGATTACAGTCGTCTTTGGCTGAGCTCAAGATGCAACAGCCAGTAAAACAGTGAAATGCAGGAAAACATAAACGCTGACACTCAGTTCTTACCTCGAGCCCACTGCCGGTACAAACTTATACACAATATGAGAATGAATGTGTAGAAGATGAAGAGCAGGATGGTGCAAACCAGCTTGGGTAGAGGCATGAGAGGAGGAGGAGTTTCGGTGGAGGGAGGAGGAGTCGGTCTGACTGTGAGGAAGAAAATCAGAGTTTTAGATGTTTGTCATCGACATTTCTGTTTTCATAAAATTTAAAGGATTTTTTCCCAGGAAGTGCCTTGATGCATTAGTTTGATGTGAGTTCAGGCTGCAGCTAGAAGACAAAAGAGAGAAACTTCCTGCTCTTAATCACCACATTTCCTTTACTATAAAGTCACATACAGTGACTTCAAATGTTTTGATGTTTTGAATAAATGCAACTTTTTTTCTTTCATCATAACAACAAACTGCAGATTTCTGTATATTTGTAGCTCTCACTCCTTTGTTCTGTCTGTGTGGGCTCTTTAACATCATCATCCACTGAGATAAATGTTTCTAATGGCTGACTGTAGATCAGATATTTTTTTTTAAATATGACAGCGACCTCCAGTGATCAAAGTAAGAAGTGCAATGACAGGGCTTGCTATGATTTGCTGAAGATGACAGCAACATCTAGTGTTTAAACAAGTATGTGCATTGTGGGAAATCTGTTAATCTTCTATGATATTCTGTTTAATTATAAAAATTCAGTCTGTTGTCTGTGTCAACCAATGACGGATGCCCAGCAGACAGGTAACAGCTGCAATCAAAGCGATTACACCTTTAATAAATTCTGCATCACTTTAAACTGTCATATAAATCAAACAAGTGCATCGTCCCCAACAGCTGCGTTGTGACTAGCGAGGTGACTTTAGCTATAAATGCTGCCACTGATGCTTTAATCCAAACCCCCAGGACATCACGTTACCTCTCACTGCCAACCAGCTCTGTGGGGACGATCCTTTTGTTGGGTGTTCGCACCTGTAGAAACCTTCTTCAGACTTGGACACAGCTGGAAGGATCATCTCTCCTGGAGACTCAGCACCGATGAAAACATCATTCCTGTAAAATGCAGCTCTGAAATCTGAAGTGGAATTCTGATGTTCCTCTTCCTTGTAGGAACAGCGAAGTGTCACATCATCTCCCTCCGTCACAGGAAGTGCAGGACTCTCCAGGATCACAACACCAGCTGGAGTACAGGAAGAGGTCTTGTTCATTTCCAGAACAATCAGTGGCATCCCAAAAAAACAGACGGGTTCCATCTTGTGTTACCTGTTACTGTGATGTTGACTGTGTTGCTGCACTCCTCCTGTTGAGACTCACACCAGTAAACCCCAGTGTCTGATGGGTAGAGGCCCTTAATGGTGCAGGAGGACCCTGCTGGGATCCCCCAGCCAACCTCACATGGCTCAGACCTTTTGGTGGAGGTGTTTCTTCTTATGGTCCAGCTGCTGGAGTTTGCTGGCGCTGCACAGCTCAGAGAGATGTGGTCGTACCAAAAGAACTGAGATCTGTCAGGAGTGACGCTCAGAGTGCCTGCAGAGGAGATCAGACAGGAAGTGACGGCTGAAATCAGTGGATCTAAAGTGTTGTTCATGTGTCTGAAATGTAGCCATTATTGTAGTTTGTTATTTGTCAGGTGATAAAAGTTCAGCTGCATAATGAGAGTAATTTCAATGTATCTAATCCAAAACTTTCCAGAACAAAAGACAGGAAAAAGGTCAACTTAAGCATCCCCGTTGTTGTTAATAAAGGTTAATCAGTTACCTAAACGTCACCAGACTTTGAGTATTTCACAACATTTGACATGTATGGAAAGGTGCCTTGCGTATGGACGCTAAAAGGTTTCCCGGTGCGATAAAAAGTTGACCACAGGCTGATGTGCGGTGAGTTCAGAGCGAGCAGGTTAACAAACATTGATTCTTCCTCGTTTTTACTGAGATCACCATTACTTGGCCAACTCACAAAGTTTAAAAAAGAGAATTTTTTGGCCAAATGTCATTTCGAATCTGTTAGAGTTTAACTCAATCTTTGTTGTTTCATAATTACCACATTAAAGAAAACCCACATAAATCATCAAGGACTCCAGATGTCGGATTTTTGTGTGTGATTTTGAGAAAAGGAAGTAGATGAAAAGTGAAGCAGTTGGTAGTCGAGCAGAGGAGGAAGAAGACGGAGACAAAAAAAGTATAAAAAGTTAAATTACTCACTGAGCATCAGGCAGAGTGATGTGACCTCCATGTTGTGTTGACGTCCTCTGTCTTTGTCTTGTTTTACCTTTTGAAAACCACATCCTGACTGCACACAGGAAGTCATTCGGGCAGTAAGACGTATGTGAAATAAAAGTCACACATTTTGCAAACTTGCTTGAGCTGCAACACTAAAAAAAACATTTTTAAACACTTCAAACAAAGCACATCAGCATTTATTCAAGTACAAAAACATAATTTCAAACAGTCGGTAAGCGCCACCTAGTGTCTGACATGTTTCAGTTTACTGATGATCTTTTTCTGAACATTTTCATTAAATTTCTTTTGCTGCTAAAACAAATGTCAGAAACTTAAATAAAACAATTAAATTTTTCATATTTAAGATAAATCTCTTTATCAGATACTACAGAAACAAACTCTTGGTATGTCACATTTCAGTGAAACAGGATATGAATCAACTATGTGGGCAGCTTTAACACACATACACATCTATTTCTTATTAAATGAAACCAGGTCATTGGACTGTGGGAGGAAACTGGAGCATCTGAAATCATTCAGGACAGAATTGTTATTCTTTTTCTGACTGGAACTCCATCATAAACATGACCGCAGCGTGTTCTGTTAAATAATGATATAACCCATCATCTCATCACACATCGTTCAACTTCTTGATTTCACTTCCTGTGTGTGACACAAAGGTTTAGTGTCCACAAACTCTCATCAGACTGCTTCTGGTTTCTGCCTGTTGAGTCACCATGTATTAAAGTGCAGTTTCAGCTCAGTCACTTTGACATTTCAGTCGATAAATCAATGAACCTTTAACAAAGAAAAACAGCTGGTGGCCACAGTTTTGTCAGGACTCACAGAACACAGCTGGATCCAGATGCAGATCAGTGATTTTTTTTTACAATAGTGAGTGTAAAACATACACAGTGAACGTGAAAAGGGAAAGGCTGAGGTCCGGGTAGGCATCAGGGCAGGTGGCATCAGGGCAGGTGGCAGGGCTGGGGAAGCAAAACGAACAGATTAGTCGAGGCAAAAGTACTGAATCAACATCCGAAATCCAAAAATCCAGAGCAGACCCCCACACGAGGACAAGTTAAATACAGCAGCCAGAGGTGGAAACGGTAATCAGGCAGATGATGATCAGGTGTGCCTGGGAGCCCCGCCCACCACTGAGAGACAAAAACAGGAAGAACAAGATGACGAAGACACATTACACAAGGGAGGAAAAACAGAGGAAAAACAAGGGAAAAAAAACAGCAGACTGACCGGATCCTGACAAGTTTACATTAAAAAAGATATGTACATTCATCTGCAAAGTCTTAAATAAATCACAGAAAAAGTTTTGTGTCTTTACTCCATAAATAACTTTTAAAACATGTTTTTTTTCATAAGCTATATCTCTACTATGTATGCACATGATTTTTGAAACACAAACGTCTTTACGCTTAAATCCAGACGGAGCCGTTGAGAGAAACTGAGCACCAACATATATGAGAGAATGCTTTTGCTAACCTAAATGCTATGTTGCTAAATCAATAAAAAAATGAAGACACTTTATTTCAGGTTGTTAGTTAAACTGCATTGTCGCAGAGCTTCACTCAGCACACATGTAAGTACACGATTAGCTTGTTAGGTTGTCAGTTCAACAATAATGAAGCAAATGACTGGTTTGAAGTGGGGAGGGGCAGGAAATGTACATATAACAGCCAAATTTGCTCCAAAGAGTCCATACAGAATGAATTGAGTGGTGTGTCTCTTCTTATTCCATAGTCTCTGGTGAAAGCTACAAAAATTCCAAGACATGTATTTAGTGGTGTATTTTATGTTGTAAAACAAAATGAGAAAGTCTCAAACACAAAACACAAGGGAGGAAAAACAAGGGGAAATAAAACAGTAGACTGACCGGATCCAGGCAAGTTTACATTAAAAAATAATGTTAATGTCATGAAAATATTGTTATCATGAACAAATAATACAATAATGTCTTTCAAAACCAAAGGCAGGGAATCACAGGAGAAATATATACCCTTTTTCTAGTCACATGACTAATCGACAGTTTTCAGTACACAATGACGTTTAGATTACTCAGTTTCCACTTTATTAGGTACATCTGTAAAATTTAATGCAGCCCAACTGTTTTATTTTAAAGTCTTTGTTATAACTTATGCATATTTTTATGTAATTATGTAAAAGGGGGTCAAGCTGACACTAACTTTACATCTAATTTAGACGGGTAATATTGTAAGAAAGTGCGTTTTCACTTTTGTTTTTAACTGACTCTGTAAAAATACACCAAACAACCAACTGATGAAATGAGACGGCAGTGTGTTTCTGTTCATGTTTTCATGGTTTTTAGGCTGAATGAAGGGATCTGCTGGACTGCAGTTGGTAGAAAGTCTGATCTTCTCTGGCTCTTTATTCAAGAAATAAATAAAACGAAAATAAAAGAATAAATGAATAAACTGATCAGTAATCAGCAGATAAACAGGTACCATGTCACAGTTTCAGTTTAAATCAACTTTAAGTCTTGAATCCCAAAGAAATCTGCAGGTTGTCAGTGTGTTGCAACAAATTATACCTGAAGAAAATAACTTCAAAATGTTCATTTTGAATTGCTTCGTGTCTGAATGATGCTGTAGGTCTACAGGCTGAACAAATTTGAATTGCCTTAAGGAATATTTATTACAACCGGAACTGCTGAACTTTCTGATAAAAAAAAGTTCAGCAGTTCCGGTTGTGTGAAATGGCAAAGTGAAAGTAAAGACAGTTCCTCAATCTTAAGCAAAGAAGTTAATACGATCGACCTGCTCGTCTTTGAATCGATAATAAAGCGTGAAATTAGCTCGTTGAGACTGACAGCGTTTGCTCCTTATTTACAAGTATGTGGATGAAAATGAGGAGGAAAAAATTAATCTCACTGCTTCTGCTGCTTCTGCTTCTGCTGCTTTCGGTCGCTCCTTCAAAGGATTCAAGTAATTCCTCAGGTAGGTTTGGTAGTTTATTTTTAATTCATCACAGTCGGTTCTTTTTTTTAGCTGATCGGTGAATCGGCACTTTATAGATTAGTAGAAATAAAAGTGTTCTTTGACCAAGATTCTGCTGAAACTTACGGAAATGACATGGAAGTGTAAGTTTTTTTAAACGCACGCGCGATCTCTATTTCGCTCCCCGTTTCAGAAAACGCACGCGCGGTATAATTTAATAAACAAAATGCACGTACGTGTTTCTAAATTGCGCGTAAGATTTCATAAATAACACGTCCACGTCACCTCCCGGGATTCTTAAACTTTGGCGGAGTTTACATACACGACTGTGAGATAATCCGGAAGAATCTGATTTCCTGTGTAGAATAGAACTTTGTTGTGTCTTAATCTGGAAGTCTACGCTTTATTACGTTTTTATGTGGTCGCCGAAAGTGCCACATTTGTCAAAGGAACAATTCTTGAAAAGTCATGGAGGAACAAGTTTTAATATTTCACTCACTTCTGCTGAACACAGAGCAGATTTTTAGCACATTTAAAGGATCAGATCCTTTTCTGATCTGTGATTCATAACTAGATTAAGTGGATTAAAGATGAGATTATGCAACATGAAGAGAAAGTGATTTTCACTCTCAGCTGTTCACACTGACTGTAGCTCATAATGTCTTTATGACTCATAATATGTATTGAACAGTTTATTTTTATTAAAACAAAGGGGATCATATATTTATCTGTATATTTCAGTATTTAATATCAGGTCCATCTGCATTTTGGATGACCACTTAAAGGCTTTATCATGTGTCTTTCTACAGGAAAGGATTCAAACTTAAAATGCTCACAGAGGACAGAAGCAGAACTTGGGAAGGACGTCACTTTGGATTGTTACTGTAAACCTCGATGTGATGTGACTGACAAGAACTTGGAATGGAGATTCAACCAGAAAACAACTGTTCTTGCCTACAGAGGAACCTATGGTCCTGTGCACCAGGGTTTTAAATTCAAAGACAGAGCACATCTTACCAGTACTGAGAGTGTAAAAGATGGAAATTTTCCAGTAACAATCTCCGCAATCAGTGAGAGTGATGAGGGAACTTACACCTGCCATGTTGGAAGTAAAAGCTGCAGTGTTGAACTTCGATTTAAAGGTATTTAT
>JAPZDV010000666.1:0-10158 GCA_029814665.1 Acanthurus lineatus | reverse complement strand
TTTATATTGTAACTGTTGCACAGCAATTTCCCTCGGGATAAATAAAGCTTCTTGAATCTTGAATCTTGAATCTTGAATCTTATCAGTGCAGCTGGAATGGCAGCTTGGAGCACTGTATGTGTTTTGGTATTTACACCATGGCCATCAGCCTCCCAGTAAACCCAGCTGGACTGGACATGAACACAGCCTTTTGAAACTGACTCAGGTCAGTTTGACATCAGGAAACATTGAACTAAAGTGATTTGCAATGGATCCAACCAGAACTCCCAAAACTCTGGGACTTACAGAAACACGGAAACAGGGATAGAGAAGCATGAGGAGTGACAGGAGTGAGAGGAGCAAAAGAATGATCAGGCATCACAAGTTGAAATTTTTAGGTGGTGGAGGAAATACTCAAACGTGTGTGTAAGTATATTTTTCCAAACTAAGTGCTGTAGTATAACCACTGCAGGACCATCGGAGTGTGATGTGATCTAGGAGGCTCTACACTGTACGAAAATGTTTTTTTGTAGTATTTCTTTGCAGTTTAGCACTTTGTAGACAGCTCCTGTGCTTTTCTCTCACAGCTGACTACACAGGGATCGAAATGTTAGGATTGCTCATTTTATTAAAAACTGTAGTGTAGCTACTTGTCTACATTACTACAATTATTGAAAAAAGGTGTTGTTTGTTTCTCCACCCACACTGACTCAAGTGACATCACTGGAGGATATTTATCAGACTTCGCACGTCTCCCTCCGGAGACACAGAGAGCTTTGTACAGCTTTTTTCACATTTCCACTACACATTGCATTGAAACATACCTGTAAATTATAAAGTGAAGTCCTACCAGTAGACCCAAGGGACAGGGAGCTCCCTGTGAGGAAGTTTGGTGTTGTGTCTGGCAACATCTTGAGAATGTATGTGACTGCTAATTCAAACACTACATCAGTAAAAAATAGCAGGGTAAACACCAGACCAAAACCACTCTGTGCCCACTGGGAAGAGGTCATAGATCACTGATGGTGTTAACAAAAGTCGAGTTGATCAAGGAGGACAATTACATCTGACAGCAGAGACCATTTTGCAGGGCTGAAGCTACTAATTTTTGTTGGGTTGTGCTGTCTGCAGATTGAGTAGCCCTTACATCCCTCATGTCCTAGTCATGTCCTCCAGCTTCTGCTTACGTATCCCAAGGCATTTCCAGGCCAGATGGGATATATAATCCCTATGGCATGTTCAGCCTCTGCCTCAGGTCCCATAGGTAGACACTGCTCTTTTCAATGTGAAGCAGCAGCAGAAGTTCTACTCTAAGCTCCTTTTACATATCTGAGCTCCTCACTCTGTCCCTGAAGATAAGCTCACTCACCCTGCATAGGAAACCCATTTTGGCAGCTTGTATCTCACTCCTTTGGCTACTATGAGCTTGTGATCTCTGCGAGGGCTGAAATGTAGACCAATCCTATTTTTCTTGCATTCTAACCAAGCTCCCTCATCTTCAAGACAGTTTGGTAAAAAAAAAAAAATTTTTACAACACATTGTCTTGATTATTTTGTAATAAAAGTGGGCATAAATAAAAAATAGCACCTGTACTGAATATGCACTGAATTCATCTAGGGGCTGGAAAGCATTTAAGGGGTATCTGAAATATCCTGCTTAGCCTTCTGCCGCTGTGATCAAACCCTGGATAAGCAGAAGGTAGTGGATATTTGATGGATAAATGGACTAATAATGAAAAGCCAAGTGGTCATTCAGCATAATGTACATTTCCACAGCATGGATTTCACCAGTACACCATTGACATTATACTTGCCAACCAGGTAAAGAAGAGCTCATACTTTATGCTGCTGAAAGTTAATGAATTTGTGGAGAGGATGAAAAGAGGGATGGGGGTAGCAAAAAGGAACAGGAGAATCATAGTTAGGAGAGAAGAAAGTAGTGGAATGCAATAAATAAGGGAAAAGGGACTAATAGCAGGAGGGTTTGTGTCAGAATAGAAACATTACCAAAGTTTATTTACACATACACACAATGTCCTCCGTAATTTGTATTATTAGAATTGGAGGACTAACACACACACAAAGAGCAGTGTTGTCTACTGGAAAATACTGGCGAATAATAACTATGCAAATTTGTTCATCTCTTGTCCATCTGTAACTTCCCCCAGTCTTCATTTCCTTCTTTCCCTTTTTCCATTCACCCTCCTGCCACCCCTCTGCCTGTCTCCTGTGAAATTCCATATTTGTTAGCTACTAATAATGACCCAATAAGTGGTGTAGTGTCAGAAAGAATTGACTCATTTTTATTGCGAAGACTAAAAAGAAAACATTTTGGCTTTTATATTGCATATATATTAAAAAAAGATACTGCCTTACAGTTTTTCAAAGCTGCGACACATTTCTTGAAACCTTCCATTTTCTTCATTTTCTGTAAATTCAAAACTCAGTTTTCAGACAACAAATACAAAATCTGTTATTTTTCTGGCAAAATCAAACAATCATTCAAGAAGACTTTAAAATCTAAAATTATCAAAGGTTACAATGAAATTTGACTGAATTTGATTTTTTAGTTTAAGCTATATAATGATATACCAGTACTGATGTTTTATTGTGAATTATTCCTATGATGGTACAGGATAGGCAAAAATAAGCCCTGGGGCTTCAGCCTATTCCTTTTTCAGTTTCTGTCTGATGGGTTCTTGTGTAAAAATATGATTTTATTTTTTGTTTTTAAACCGAAATAAAAGCATTCATTCATTCATTCAAGTCACTTGGAGAATTCACATTTAGTTATTTTTTAATCTCTAATACATTGTTCAAATTAAAGATGCCCTGAGAAATTTTACTGCTCACAAACAGAGTTTCTGTTTATGTTAGTTATTTGTACTAAAATGCACTGGTTACAACTTTTTAAAAACTTTTGAAAAAAGAAATCAGACCGTATTTACCAAATGGAAATCAGTGGAAAAGTCAATGGAAGGATGTGAATCATATCCCTATGCATATCCATGTGCACATGCATCATAGCAAATAACAGGTGCTCAATTTAATAATACACAGCACAACTTTTCATCAATAGCTCTACGGCAAACTTTTTAACTCTAAAGAGTTAAATGGTTTTCTAGAGGAGGGAGGTAGAGGGGGTTGGTAACTCCTGTCTCTGTTCAAGGATGACGACTGGTGTCAAATGTGAATGTCAACCTTGATCCACTGTCCATCTGTTCACTGATGTTGGGTCTCTTCCTGGGGGATGCTGTGAGAGGGTTTGGTCTGATGTTCACAAGCAGCTGAGGTTGTCTGAGTCTGCTGTTCATTCAGACTCTTGCCAAGGGAGTACCTCTGGGATGCCTTGGTAGTCTGTCATCCACTCCTTCAAAGTCAAAGTAATAAACATAAGTAAGGGTAATCTAAAAAAGATCAAAGATAGGATAGACCTAAAAGGTTGCAAAACTTCTTATTACTTCAAATTTTTATTCAAAGAATGGGCTCTCAGCAAGAAGAAAGGCAACATGTTGTTTGTATTCTGGGATTAAGCAAATAATTTGAATGCACTGGACCTCTTTGCAGCAGTTAATTGCCGTGAATGCTGAGTCAGCATTTACAGCATTAGTTCTTCTATTTGGCTAATTTAATTTTTATTTTTATTGGTGTAAAAACTAAAGCATTTAACTTTTAGAATATTCAACTTTTAAAATGAGTAAAGCAGTACAGTGTCAGCTTTTCAACAATTACTTAAATATTTCGTCTTTTACAAATTTTTAATATAATTCAATATCTTTCATACTTAATTGGTGTTATCACAGTTTTAAAATCAGCAATGCAGGCTGGTAGCAGCTGTCACACATTAAAATATTCAATATTTTAAAAGCTTTTTTATCAAATTGAATTGAATTGATGTATTTATTTCAAACATGTGAAATACTACAAAACATAAGTTTAAAAAATTACAAACACAAAAAAGGAAAGAAAGGCATAAATTCCATCGGCAAACTGCCTAAATTTACATGTGCAAAAAGAAGTAGGAGAGAGTTAAAACTTGTTCAATCTTACCACTTTATTTAATAATTAGGTTATTTGCAGTATCCTTCCATATTTTAACCAAGAAATACATAAATGCACCCACAATTCTACAATTCACATATATATACAAACACACATACAAACATACATACAATGTATATATGTCTACACACACACACATACCTATACCTACACACACACACACATACCTATACCTACACACACACACACACACACAAGCATATACAAATCAATCCATTTGAACATCTGTTATTGTCATGACTTTTTCCTCTGTGTAAATTTTGAGAATCATTTCTTTGTACCGCTTAAAGATGTTTGGACATTGCTTCAGCTTTTCATAAAAACTGTTTCACAGTTTACCTTCACAAATCAAAAATAAAATGTTCCCGTAGTTATGCAAATTCTTCAAGTCTTTTATTTTGTCCCACAACTTATAACTCCCCTCTCATTCATAGAAGATACTCTGAATATTTCTTTGGAGTAGGTTATTCTAAGCTTTATGCATTATTTGTGCAGTTATAAATTCCACAAGATTGAAGAATTTTAACATTTTGGACTTTATGAATAATTTTTAGTTCAACGTCCGACAGCTTTCATCAATTGTTGATATGATTCAGCTTTTAAATGCAGCAAAGCCACATGGTGCCAACTTCTCAACAAATTTTTAAATATTTCACGTGTTAAACAAAGTCTTGATCTTTTTTAACATCTTTTATACATTATGATATTATTCATTTTTAAAGCCAGCATTGCAGTGTAGCATAAGCTATTCAGCTCTTAGCTTTAGCACACTGCATCGTTTCTGAAACATACTCTTTCTAAGTCTGTTGTTGTGGTACATATTTAGGATGCCCAACTACCCTGCATATGGGAAGAGTTTGACCTTCTGGCAGAATTCTTTCTTCATATTTTAAAAGGGTGTTTGTTACAGTCTAAACTATGTTTGTTTCTTAAACCCAATCAAGCAGTTTTTTCAAGGATAGACTTAACCAAATTGCCAATAAAAGCTTAAAATTAAAAATAAAATATAATCAAAAATCTAAATATAATGATGAGTTCAATGAGACATTAACTACTGTCTCCTGAGTGAAACATTTTGCTGATTCAGCATAATGTACATTTCCACAGCATGGATTTACCAATACACCATTTATAGTCAACTACCTTGCCATTTCCTGTGGAAATTAACATTTAAAGCTTACCAGGCAAAGGGAAGGTCATTCTTTAAGCTGCTGAAAGTGACTGAATTTTTGGATGGAATAAAGAAAAGAAGAATGCAAGAAAAAGAATGACGAGGAAAAAAAAGTCCACAAATTAGTTGTGCCCTTAACACTCTTGTGGCTTAAATGTGTATCACAATTAAACACTGGTAAAATGATTCTAATAATCCTAGATAGCATTTAAAAAATAATAATAATAATAATAAAAAAGATATTTTTTTTTAGTTTCAAAAAGTCAAAAACACAGGCTTGAAAAAAAGGATAATCATGATGTTTTTTCTCACTGTCTTCTCGCTTCTGAGGAAACAGCAACCCTACCTCCAAAAAATATTGTTTACATTCAACTAAATATTCTGAAGGTATCCCAATGATTAAATTGCTTAAATGTGCCTTTTTCACCAGCCATCCATCCTGGTTATGTTAACTATGATGCTACATAAATGTTGCACTTCACTAACACAAATACTGTTCACAGCTCAAAAACATTCTGAGCAAAAAAAAAGAAATCACAGCAGGTCTTTTGACTCAAGACAAAGCCCTTTGAGAACTTCTGATGAGGCGCGGTTTATCCATTTCCTTAGCAGGCTGAGGGGAGTGGATTCATTCTTGCTCCCTGTACATGTCTGTCTATTTCATCCTCCCTTCTTTTTCCTCCCTTGCTGTTCTTTTCCTCCTGCTCAACTCTTTGTCTCATCTTCTTATCATCTGGCTTTCCTTCTTCTTCTCCTTCCTTTTCATATGTCTTTACCTTCATCTTTGCTCTTTTTATCTGTGCCTTTCTCTGTTATTCCCCCTTCATTTTTCTGTCTGCATACCTCTCTATTTTTTGTATGCTTGTTTCTCTTTAAACTCATAACCTTTCAGTATGAGGGGATTACCCATGGGGCCAAGCTCAGTAGCTTCCAAAGCTTTCATTTTGACTTTTGTTTACTCATGAAAGAGTTTGCTCAGAGCCTCCAGAGAAGTATGGCGAACCATTTTCTTTTGTGTATTTTAACCTTTACATACCTAGACAAGGCTGTCTGAGCACATGGTATCTTTTCTTTAGCTGAGTATGACTTCACACTCAGCTAAACCATCAACACATCAAAATGTGTGTTATATATTACAGTCTTTACTGTGTTGGGTGACGGTACTTTAAGTAGGGGTGTAAAACAAAATAATCATTCAATGTGAACATTCTCTTATTGAACTGGGCCAATGGCCATGTTTATGGCACACAAAGAACATGTCACTGGTCTGTTGTTTTTGGACAAGAGAAGAATAACATATTAAGCTTAAATACACACGCAATTCTTATTAGTAGGATGCAAAATACTGTTGGTTTGGTTCTGTACATGCAAAAAGAAAAATATGGAATATTGTCAGCTTCTCTTGAGCTAATCACCAATATTTTGCCTGAAGACAGTAAAGAATGCAACCAGATATACTGGTTGATAGTATTCCTGCTAATTAATAATTCATTTAAATAGTCCCTGCTGTATTTGCCATCTAATTTAAAGTTTATGAGTTAATTACACTGATTATAATGCCTGTGTCCAGAAAGTTGCTGCAAAATGTTCACCAGCTGTAAAAGGCTCACCAGCCTATTACGTCATCCATAGCTTGATGTCCCCATAGTCCAAAACTCACTCAGCACTGGTCAGTGAGAAAATAAACAGCAAAGGAATACAATTTGCAAGCTTAAAAGTCTGAAAAATCTGACTTATGCCCATGTCTGGGTAATTATAGAAATCTATGTGACAAGAAATAAATTGTTGATAAGTTTCATCATATGAGCAACCCAAACTGTGAATTAGAAACAGTAAGGTTTTGCAAAGTTGCATTAGAAAGCAGAAATGAGGGCTTAACATTTTATTTATATTTAGATTAGATTCCCTCTCCTTTTCCCCCGTCCTCTACCCCTACTTCTCCCTAAATCCTACTCCCCAAATCCTGTGTTGTTCAGCCTCTTTGTTTCCATGCTTTCAAAATAATACCATAAAATAATTTGACTCACACACTCAAAACTCCAGTTGGCAGACAGATGTGTGTGTCCTATCTTGTGTTGCAG
Source organism: Acanthurus lineatus (assembly GCA_029814665.1). Classification (NCBI taxonomy): domain Eukaryota; kingdom Metazoa; phylum Chordata; class Actinopteri; order Acanthuriformes; family Acanthuridae; genus Acanthurus; species Acanthurus lineatus. The sequence continues at coordinate 2,865 of JAPZDV010000666.1, read as the reverse complement.
GACAGCAGAGGCTTTGGTAGCAAAACAGAGCCCAGAGCTTTGGACACCAATTTCCTCTGGATTAAATTTGGGACATGTTTTAATTTTCGTTAATCACTTCAGAAAGCACAACTATTATTATTATTATTCTAACTCCAAGGCTCCCTCAGCCCTCTACATCAATCTTTCTTCTCCCTGCCTTATCCCCCCCCCCCCCCGAAACTAGCTTTCTTCTCTTCTGACAAGAAAAAGCTGTGGGCAGTTCTTATTAGGATCACTCCTCAAACTTCTCCCTAATAGAAAATATTTTCCAAAAAAGAAACAACGAAACTCTAACAGCAAGTTTTGTGGATTATCTTTTCTGAGTTGTTACTAAGAGGACATCTTGTGGTTCTCCAATGTCATTTTTGTACTTGGAAAAAGAAGTCACTAAATGTAACCATATAATTATGTTTTGGCAGAAATCTTTGAGAGATATTCAAAAACTACAATGATTAATATTCTCACATGAGAATAAATCCATGTGACTCAGCAGTCAGTGTAATTAGCCGACAATTTTTCGAAGAAGGCTCCATATGCAATTAGCCCACATTGACTAATCCAGAGGGCTTCCATCTGTATTTACTTACAATCTACCAATTGAAATAATTTTGTGTTTCTATGTAGTTTATTTCAAGAGCTTTAGGAGGTTTATTGCTACTTGCTCCAAGCTATCTTTATTTTGTCAGACTCTGCATTTCACTAATTTAGATGGAATGACTAGAAAAGACTCCACCTGAAAAATACATGATTTTTCCTCTCAAAATTGAGAAAGCAGAAAACATCAGGGCTTATGCTAGAAATAGAAGCCAAAACTGTTTGTAGCTGACTTTAGTTTCTCTTGATCTTCCTTAGTGCCTCCAACACTGCTACTATGTCAAAGAAAATCATTATTCCAACTTTAAAAATAGACACGATCACAGTTAGTATGTTTTGTTTCCCGTGCTCTTCTTTGCTAACTGGCCTCCTTCACAGCCTTCATGCGTTTTTTTAAATGGCAAGTTAAACTATTCTAAAAAAAAATGTCCCTGCTAAGTCCCTGCTGAGCCAGTGTTCCTCAGTGAAACAGGGTCATCAGTGTGACCAACCTGAAACATCGCAGTAGAGGGTGCTGTCCTGTTTTTTCACAACATTTCAGTCTTGTAATCTGATTTCAATTATTCATCTGTCTCTTCTTTCTCTTCTTCTTTTTCTTGTCTCTCCTGTTATCTATCCTAATTGCTGTCTGCTGTCCCCAGCTTTCCTCCATCTCCTCTAATGTTTTGTTTCTTCTCTCTCCTCTTCCCTACATTTTTTTCCCTACTGTCACCCTCCCCACACACACAAACACACACGCACACACTTCTGTCTCTGCTATGTGTCATATTCCTGACTGAAGCCATCCTTTCCTTCCTTTTTCATTCTTTTCTTCTTTCATCTTTTACTCACTCATGCTAAGTATTGTGACATTTGGACAATTGCCAGGTCATCAGTTTCAAAAATCAGGCGCACACAAACCCATACACACACACACATACATATACATACAGAATGGACACATTCAAGTTTTGCAGCCCTACTTACACAAACTCAAACACTCAAAGGAGCAAACAAGGATGGTGGCAGTGTGTCTTTGTGTGTGTGTGTCTGCGCATGTGTGGGTGTGTGCGTGTGTGTGTGCGGCCTTAAGGGAGTTGTGTTTTTTGCTAAATTTATCAGCTCCAGTTCATCTTCCAAGAGCTGAGGACCCAGGCTAGAGCCTTTGTTAGCTCAACCATGACTGCATGGTGTGGGTTTGTGTGCATGTGCGTACAGAGGGAAAAGCGTGTTTGCATTTACGCTGCCTCAATTTCCGCCTCTTTTCTTTTTCATCCATCTTTTCGATCTACTATATTTCATCTTCTCTCCCTCCCACTCTTTCTCTCCTTTCCTGTCAGTGCCTCTCCTTTGTTCTGCTCTTTCAGGGAAGAAAGCTCCAGCAGTAGCACTCCTAATACGTATGTCTACAGAAACACACCCATGGCTACAATATCAGCCTTCAGCAAAAATGATACTCATTCAGGGTCAGCACACCATTTAAGCCTCATCTTCAAAGAAAACTGAGACACTGAATAAAGAGAGATCTATGCCTGTTTACAAGGCCACGATGAGGGTTGTATGAGCTGAAAATACTTTGTTAACCTTGAAAAAAATCAGATTTGTTTTTTAGCAGCTTGTCAAAAATCATCAATGTCATATTTAATGTAATAATATGAAAGTAAATCTCGCTTTTGCATTCATGCTGTATCCATCAATTGTTATCTGTACCTGATGCTCCCACACAGACCAATCTATGTCACATTAGACACATTAAGAGTTTATCAAGGCTTATTAGGCAGACTTATTACAATTACAGTAAAACAGACAACTACTAAAAATCGTAAATGGATATTACTGTCACTGTCAGCAGACACTTTCTGAAGACCTGCCACCTCATAAATGCCGTTGCTGTATGATGGCAGCATACAAAAACCAGATGCTGGATTCATCTACACCAGAGTACCTGGGTAACATTTTGTTCCCAGTGTAAAGCTCTGGTCTATGGGCCTAAATCTTATTGAAACCCCCAAGTTTCACCCTATAATCAGTTTCAGTAGAGATCCTGCTTGGGCCCTCGAGCCCAACTCTACAGCCCAAGTCCAGAAAGGTTGAAAGATCCAGTCTAATGCTGGAGGTTAAACACTTTTTGACCTGAATCCTGACAGGGTACCTATGCTTTAAAGCAGAGGGATCCATGAACTGAATTCTGTCCAATGCAAAAAAAAAAAAAAAAAAAAAAGTTTTTAAAAATGAAGCTAGCACAGATACAGGGGGGCAAGTTGGTGGTTT
>JAPZDV010000665.1:0-10164 GCA_029814665.1 Acanthurus lineatus | reverse complement strand
CATTAATACACCATTAGGTACTACAGGATGTCTTCCGCAAGTTCTGGCTGAAACAGGAAAAAAAAAAAATCAAATTTCAGCCCCACATTTTAATTTCCTTAGCCTTTTACTAGCGGCCCCTCTGATGGTAATAGTCTCATTTAGGTCATTGATTCAAGAGCCATGGTTATATTAAGCTTTAAATGAAATTCACAATAATTCATCTTAAAATTCCTGAAAACGCAGACATTGATGGGTATTATATTATTTGAACTATGAAATAAAGAAGGAGAAATCAGTTATCTACATATTAACTTGTGGTGTAATGTGGTTTAATCTGGGTTGGGATATCTGGGTCCATCCTGATTGGTTTTCATAATTGTATCATTCGCTACACTTGCAGAAATTTTATGTAGGGTTCTTGTAGGGATAAGTTGAGGGGCTGCTTCTTTTAATTGTCCTACAAGGAAAACCATCTAAAAGCAAAACATCTCTTTTTACTTCTATGCAGATGATTCTCTACCCACAGATCTATGAAAGATCTACCTGGCCCTAAAATACCCAAATCAGGTCAGTTTTACTCAAATATATTGAGTCATAAGGTGCAGCTTCGTCCAACTCAAAACCGTCTCCAAAACTTGGCACATGCTGTTTCATAGTTGACGATACAAACTAATTTAAAAGAGCAAAGACTACAGCAGACAGCTAAGTAGCATGTATATTCTTTCCTACAACTGAGATAACTCTGGTCAGAAGCAACACTCCAGAGCATCAGATAGAGGTAGACGGAAAAATACAATCTGAAGAACTAAGAGTATTGATTCACAAACTGTTGGTGTAATAAAGGAGCTTTTTCTAACCATTTTCCCATCACTAACTGACAGATGTGTCAGTTATGTAGTAGATAATAACACTTGCAATGTCAGACTTACTCTCACAGACCGGCAGGGTTGACCATTCTCCATTTTCACATCTGGCTGTGGCGTTATAATCTTCGTGTTCGTATCCATTATTGCATTTTATCCTAATTTTACTACCATTCTCGTACCAACCAGTTTGACTTTCAGTGTATGTTGCATTGTAGATTGTTGGTGGAGTACAGGCGGTTTCATCTGAGGAATGGAACATATAAAGCAATTATGAACTCAAAAGAATGACTGTTAGGTATTTTCACTGGATGTCCCTTATGGAATGCAGACCTTTTCATCTGAAATGAAAAACAAACGTAATTTATTACCATGGTAATAAATCACTGTTTCAATTGTAGATATGTGAATAAAAAAATAATAATAATGGTGCTAGAAGCAAAGTCTTGAGACTAACTTCCCAGAGAGACATAAATTTCTGCACCAGTTTTCACAGCAATCCATGTTACATGGATTAAAGAAAAAGTTTAAAGAAAAAAGGTGAAAATCAAGAGAGAGATTATCTAGAAAGCACTTACCTATACATTGAGGTTCATGTGTCCAGTTGCCATTTTGACATGTGCTTGTTGCCGACCGACCCCCCACTGCTGGTTTACCTCCTTTATTACATAAATAGGTGAATGTTGTCCCATGAGGATAAGTCTCTTGGTTTGGGGCAAAGAAGCCACCATCCAGTCTAGGAGCGTTGCAGGGCTGCAGTGCTGCACTTTGAGCTTAAATGTAAATATAAGACAGTTCAAGTCCACAGTGACTACATTGGCTTTTAACTTGCATGTATTGTATTGCAAGTATTCAGTAGTCTTACCATGTAGCATGCCAGGAAACCAAATTAAAAGAACAAATCCAAGACATTTGGTGCACATGTTGTCAGGAGTTCAATCATACAATGACAAAGTAGATCTGTGATACAAACCAGATCAGAACCAGTTAATAATTGTTGAGACCTGTAAGTTATTTGCTGAGTAAACACTCAAACATGATGCAGGTAAACTGGAGCCAAAATAAAGATGGATAACAGGCTACACATACACACGGACACACGAACACACACACGCACACACAAACACACATACACACGAGCATACACACACATGCACACGCACACACACACACACACACACAACACACGCACACACATGCACACACTCACAAAAACAGAAATACACTCAAATTTCTAAGAAGTCTGAAAGTCTTGGTTTTGGTTACTGAGTGTTGCAGAGTTAGTGTAACAAGAAAAATTAAGGACGTCTATCAACTCATGCATCATACATATGAGCATAATGACTGAATATAAAAAGTTAATGTATGAGTATAATGTATGTGTGCGAGAACTTTATTTTTAAAATGGATTTTAAATCAATTTAAGTTGTTATTTTCATATTATAATGAAAAAAAACAATTTTGTTAATTGGGAAATTTCTGTTTTTATGAATGGAGTTGGTGAAAACATAACATCACAGTGGAATTGTAACAACATCACTTGGTAAGATATAGGCAGAGGTTTTATCCTGAAGTTGTTGATGGATTTTAATGCTAAGGTGGTTAAAGAAATGTATTCAAAATTAATAGCTGGACATGTGAATTCCAAACACCAGAACATTTTGTAACGATCAATAAAACTACATGAAAAAAATCATCAGGTCCAGCTTTGTCGGAATCAAATTCATCTCTAAAAATTGGCATTTACAGTCCCTCTGACCTGGAACAACTGAGTCATGCATGGCTATAATCCAGACTGGACTCCTTTTACTCCCTGTACCTTTGTGTCTCATAAATTTCACGAAAGGGACCTTATTACTCCTTTCCATACATCCTTTTACTGGGTGAAGAATTTTTGCATCAGCTTCAAAATTGATCTAATTGTCTGGAAATCTCTCCATGGTCTTGCTCTCACATATACCTCGGAGCTTTTTTACCCCTCACAGCACCACCTGACCCCTCTGATGCTCCCACCATGGCATGTGAGCTGTGCCCCACACATGGAGAAAAAGGCCAGGCAAGGGACTTTTTCTGTGATGACTGCTTGGCTCTGGAACTGTCTGCTTTTGGTTGCTGGACAAATTAAGTCTGTTGATGCTTTAAAGATGCACATTAAGACCAAATCTTATTGTCTTGCATTTTCCTACAGCTTTTAAATTATGTTTTACCTGTTTTTATTTTATGTAATTCCTCTGATTTTAAATTTTGAAGTTTTAAGTTTTAGGTTTTTACACAGAACAGGTAAAAAATCCATTTGAGCTAAACAGGCTGAGGGTGTATACTACACTCCTCAAGTTTATTTAAAATATGAAAAAAAAGAGAGGAAATGTTTCAAAGAGTACAAAGTAGACAAGTGTCAAATTTCAACTCTGGAATTTTATTCAGGCATGTCCACCAAATATTTACTGCATTTATGTTTTTAGGGGACAGACAGTTAACTTCTACCTTATGTATGATTTTTTCAATCATTATACATTTTAATCATTTTATACAAATTAAAAATCCCAAAATTTATGTTTACCAAATCCAACACGCACTTAGTCAGCATATTCCAAACTTTAAGTCTTGTGTTGACTCCAAATCCAAAGGCAGCTGCATGTTTATGATGCAGCCTTAGCAGAAACCCTGGTTGAAAAACATTAAAGACATTTAACAACTCATTATAAATAAATGATATATAAATGAATTGTCAGAAATTTAAATGAAATGGCAAGCTGTGGAAGTGCTTCTTTTGAGACACTTCAAGATTAAAGAGAAAATCGTGTTTATATTAAAAAGTACAATCAGAGTTTACACTTACTAGTTTTATTTTCAGCTTGTTACAACCTAAAACCAATGAAACAGAGACACAGCAGTGAGTATTCAGAGCGGCTTAAAGATCTCTCACAGGAAAGTTTCTGTTTGAATTGTTACTCTTGTATTTTTGTTCACTGAATGAATTGAGGAGTAGCAGTATTATTAAAGAGATAGTGAAAAAATGGTTTGCCCTGATGCCAAAAAGATTGGAAAACTGCGGAAAAAACATAGATTAAGACAGCATGTAATTTTACTAAAGAAGGTTTTCTGAAGTATTTTTTGCCTCTGCAGGCGTATATTTTTGGACAACCAAATTATCACATTTTTTATGTTTTATTCATCATTCCATCCTTTTTGTTACCATAGCTGCTTTCCTTTAAAGTTTACAATGCAAAAGAAAGAAATGAGGTTGGAGACAAACAATTAATTTGATTTTCTTGAAATGATAGCACCAGGTTTAAACCTTGCAACCTTCATCATCCTGGTCTGATGACCGAAAACTGTGATACCGTGTTTTTGCAGATACTGTCTAAAAAATTATCTAACAGATAGCACAGACACAATTTATTTAAGCTTATATACAGGAAAGCAATAATGAAAAATCTGTGAACTTGCGTTTTTCTTTTAATGACATATGTAGAGAGCTTATACGGATACTTACATTCGGAAATCTGTATACTTCCATCTGTGCACCTTAGAACTGCATAACGATCTGCATACCATCTGTCCTCCAAACAAGCCAATACCACCTCTTCACCGTCTCTTACAAACTTATTTCCAACAGGTTTTAACTCAGGATGAGCATCAGTGTCCACAGAACAGTAGGTGGCTGTGCAAAAGAAAGAAAAAAGGGTTGACTATCCAGTTTCTCTCTTTGAAAGACATTTTGAATTGACCTGCATTTACCTTTGCATATTGGTACCTCTGACCATGTGCCATCGCTGTAACACCTCACTGTGTTTTGACCCACCAGTTTGTAAAAACCATTGCAGCGGTACCACAAACTCTCTCCAGAGTCTTTCATTAATACACCATTAAATACTACAGGATGTCTTCCGCAAGTTCTGGCTGAAACAGAAAAAAAAAAATCAAATTTCAGCCCCACATTTCAATTAATTATTAATTAATAAAATAATTTTAATTTCCTTAGCCTTTTACTAGCGGCCCCTCTGATGGTAATAGTCTCAATTAGGTCATTGATTCAAGAGCCATGGTTATATTAAGCTTTAAATGAAATTCACAATAACTCATCTAAAAGATCCTGAATACGCAGTCATTGATGGGTATTATATTATCTGAATTATGTAATAAAGGAGGAGAAATCACTTATCTACATATTTACTTGTGGTGTAACGTGGTTCAATCTCTCTTTCATCGTATCCGTCAGAACATCCCCTACAATCCCTTTTTCCACTGCCAGCAGATGCAGGTTGTCCCCAACCATCGTCCCCAACTGGAGAACCGCCCGGTTGAGTTCCTGGTCCAGTTTCTCTGCCTAATTGTAATAGAGACAATACATCAGATTTACAGTATATACATGATATAAAGAGAGATAAGATACATGGAAATACAGATTAATATCCAATACAATCAACAAATTTACTCCAACTGCAGGTTTTGTCTACAGCAACACCAACAACACAAACTGTTTGTGTAATAAAGGAGCTTTTTCTAACCATTTTCCCAGTTATGTTGTTAATAATGACACTTGCAATGTCAGGCTTTGGTGTTTGAAGAAGGGGTGTGGGGGATTAAAATAACCAAAATCCAAACATGAGTGACATCAAAGATAGTATATATGTCTTTGATAATGATACATGTAGCGTGGATGTCATTGCAAAAATTGTCTACATGAAGGATAAATCGTGTCCTCGTCTGCAGTTGTTTATGTAAAACAGGCCATGCATCTTGCATTTCAACCCCTTTCCAACATGTCTGACATGGATAATCTGCAGTTTTGTGCAACATGTGTGAAAGCGCAAAACCACACAATGTAGGGCAGCAGGCCATAAAGTAAAAAAAAAAAAAACAGCTGATGAACTGACCACACTCTCCAAACACTGTCAACTTACTGCATACTGGACCTTCAGTCCAGTTTCCAGATAAGCAAATGATTAATGTTTCCTCTTCTGCAGTGTATCCGTCTTCACATTCATACTGCACGAATGAATCTGCAGGAAATAATTCCTTGTATCCCTGACCAATAATGATGGCATGAGGGATTTCAGGGGGAGCACCACATGCACGAGTACTTACTGTAAAAAGGAAATTAAATCATGAATACAAACAGGAAAAGTGTCCATACAGATGACTACTTCAGTGTTGTAGATGGTGACATAGGTTTAAGATTTAAACACTTACATTATTCTGTTATTCATCTCATTAATCTTTTTATTTGCAGTCAACACACAAGATAGACTTACTCTCACAGTTTGGCAGGGTTGACCATTCTCCATTTTCACATCTGGCTGTGGCGATATAATCTTCGTGTTCGTATCCATCATTGCATTTTATCCTAATTTTACTACCATTCTTATACCAACCAGTTTGGCTTTCAGTGTATACTGCATTGGGGATTGTTGGTGGAGTACATGCTGTTTCATCTGAGGAAAAAAACAAACAAATATGACAACAATTTTAAAGATTGACTTCAATCAATGCCTAAACATTGACTCTTCCAAGGGGTGAAGTTCTGACTGCTTTTGATTCTCTTGTTTTGAGCGTTTAGTTCACTTACTTGAAAAGTGAACTCTTCTTTACAGTTTCATGTAATTATTTTGAGAGGAATAAAGCGAAGAGTTTCTACGGAGCCCCCAAGTGCACAGATTTTTTTTTATAATGAGTTCTATGTGCACGTGTGAAACTTTTACGCGCATGCACGTAAAACTTTTAAGTGAGCACATAAAGTTGTTCTATGTGAGCACATAAAGGTAATACTTTAAAGTGAGCACGTAAAACTTTTACGTGCTCACTCAAAAGTTTTACGCGAGTGCGTAAACATATTATGAAGTAGATTGATGGTTGAATGGTTGAAGGTTGATGATACTGTCGGGTATATTTCGTGATTTAAGGAAGCTGAATAAATCCATCTCTGCTGCCATGTCTTCCACCTGACGAAACAAGTGCGGAAGCTGAAGTGAAAGTTTTACGTGCGCACGTATTACCTTTACATGCTCACGTAGAACAACTTTATGTGCTCACTTAAAAGTTTTATGCGCTTGCATAAAAACATTTCTCACGTAAAAGTTTTACGTGCTCATGTAAACAACTTTAAGTGCTCACTTAAAGGTTGTACGCGCATGCCTAAAACTTTTAAGTGAGCACGTAAAACTCATTTAAAAAAAAAATCTGTGTGCCTTGAGGGGCTCCGTAAGTTTTACAGTACAAACAGAAAACATGGACTACAACATAAACAAATAGGAAGCCCCTAAAGAGACACGGAATTTTTTTTAAAAAAAAAAAGAGTTTTACGTGTGGGTGCAAAACCTTTAAGTGAGCATATAAAATTGTTTTCGTGAGCACGTAAAATGTTTATGCGCTCACTTTAAAGTTTTACGCGCTTTTGTAAAACTTTTAAGTGAGCCCGGAAAAGTTGTTCTATGGGAGCACGTCAAGATTACAAATGTGCGCGTAAAACCATAAGTGCTCACTTAAAAGTTTTACGTGAACACGTAGAGTTTTAAACTTTCATTTCCACTTCCACACTTGTTCCATCAGGTGCCGGACATGGCAGCAGAGGTGGATTTAGTCAGCTTCCTTAAATCATGAAATATACCCTACAGTATCGTCAACCAACTAAAAGACGATAAGGTAAATGACCCCGCCGGTATTGCGTAAAACTTTTCAATGAGCGCATAAAAGTTTTACGTGCGCACATATTACCCTTAAGTGCTCACGTAGAACAATTTTACATGCAAACTTAAAAGTTTTACGCGCCCGTAAAATTTATAATTGAGCACATAAAAGTTTTACGTGCTCACGTAAACAATTTCAAGGGCTTACTTAAAGGTTTTACATGTGGGCGTAAAGGTTTTTTGCGCGCAGGTAAAACTCCATGCGACCCCATAGATTGGTCTTGTGACCACTTGTGCAGTTGTTACAGTTGAATTTAATTTTCATGTTTACTATCAGCCAAAAGGTAGTGACTAAACTTTAAAAATCCATGTTTGTGGACAAAATAACACTTTAATTCTGTGCTAGCAGACATACTTTTTCATTTAGACACTTAACTTGCATCTAAAGCAAGCAGCTTTTCATACATATTCAAAATGCCATTAAGGAGAACTTCAGTTCTTCCCCTTTTTGAACAACCTTCATTATTGTCTTGAGCAGCATTTCACAAAATTTCACCTTGAATTTAAAGGTTTTATAGAACCTTAAGACAAGCAAACAGATACCTGGTAAAACACTTACTTATACACTGTGGTACATGAGACCACCTGCCATTCTGACATGTGCTTGTTGCCCACCATCCATCCACCACTGGTTTATGTCCATTATCACAGGCATAAGAGAGCGCTGTTTCATGAGAATAGAATTCTTCTACAGGAAAAACGTAACCATCTTTCAGGCTCGGAGCAGCACAAGGCTGAGCTGCACTTCGTGCTGAAATACAACAAAACATCAAAGCCACATACTGAACACATATTTAACAATTTACAATGTCTTCAAGTGACATAATTTCATGTTTTTACCTTGTAGCACTCCCGGAAACCACACCAGCAGGACAAATCCAAGATATGCAACACACATTTTGTCAAGAATCAAATCAACAGGAAAAGGCATAGCTAAGAGCTTTGTACAAATCCAGACTGGTTAATAATTGTCAAGGGAATTTCTCTGTGGAGCTAAGAAATTAGGAAATAGTAAACATTACACTGAGTTGTTGACATCAGGCTGCTGCTGGGAAGGCAACAAACAAATGTACAAGTTGACTTTGTGTACTCAAATGAGGTTCCATACAAATGTAAGCAGTAGTATACAGATGAACAGCTTGCTTTATTTGCTCTCAAATTTTATACTTAAATTTTATACCTTTTTTCCAACTTAATTTTACACTGCAGTATAAACACTTTTATAATATCTAAATGGAGAGTTAATAATATACTATAAAACACTAATCTGGTTTTTAACAATGATAAATTTTATTTTCAAAACAATTTGCTCTTTAAAAATCTATGAGGTTGTTTACAGTTCAAATTTCATGTTGATTGCCGGGAATGCTGTGAGCAGAGGTCAGAATTATGAAATAAGCACAGAAACGTGCCAAAGAACAAACTTAACTTCTGTAGCAAAAGTAACATCTGTAAAACATACATCTTATTACAAAGCAGTAAAGAAGAAAAGACATTATGTTTCATCTTAGCTCTTAGTCATGGGATATTTACCTGGTAAGCCAGTATGTTTTATTGAATTTAGCTCAATCTCTGAACTGCTATCTACTGGATCCTCATGTGCACTGCATTGTTTTATTCAGTCCTAAAACTAGGCCTTTTAAGTGGAGGACATGCTGTTGACATTTCATTAAGTTATTTTACTTGTATTGTGCATGTCAGGGCTCACTGCAATAGAATTTTAAACCCTTGTACTTTTCCTACTGTGACAACTCAAATTGTCTGATGTGACAAAGGCTTTTTGTGATACACTGATTGTGGAAAAGTGTGACACAGACACACACATGCACACGCACACACTGTGGGTTTGACTTGCTTTAATTTTTAGATAAAATATAACTTTTCACTTGAATTCTCGCTTCAATAAGAAAACTGTCTTTGAATTAAAGCAATCATGAAATGCAGTCTGTGAGAGTGCTGATGCAATTAAATTTTGTGATTTAAGATTCAACTGTAATTCATCATTCAAAGACAGATCTAGAAATGTAAATAAAATCTAATGTTTTAGTCTCTGATCAATGATGTTAAAAAACAGACACCGAGAATGACTCTGTTTGCAGTTTTTTAAAATGATGTAATGTAAGGACTATGTTTAAATTACTCTGATATTCTGAGATAACAGCTTATTTTTATAATTATAAAAAGGTTAATTTGTCTTGTTTTCTCAAGAATTGAAAGGATAATTTGTCAAATAATGAGACATTTTTTTCCAAGAAAACATCTATCAAGATTGAGGAACAATTATCAAGACAATGAAAGTAAAAGTCTGGTTTGACTGATCCCACCAGATTTGATCCCCCAATGTCCTTGTCATAATTTACAGGAAGAATTTAAACCAGAAGAGAAAGTCAAAGCATTATGGGTAGTTTTGTTTGCTGAAGTTATGTCGTTAAAACAGACAGTCTTGATTTACAGTAGCCAAAGATGAGAGTCTCTCTCTCTCTGCTTTAGCTGGCAGCTGTCTAAACAAAGCCTGTTTATAAAAAATATTTTAAGAGTATTTAAAAAAAAAAAAAAAAAAAAAAAAAAGGGGTTTATTTTTTAAATTCTGGTAAAATATTTTATTTAGGTTTATCAAAAAAATAAAAATA